>JAJMCC010000011.1:0-48283 GCA_030584945.1 Starmerella roubikii | reverse complement strand
ACCCCAGATATTATCTAGATTGTATCTCGAATCAAATATTATCTAGATCATATCTTGAATCAGATATTATCTAGGTTGTATCTCGAATCAGATATTATCTATATCGTATCTCGACCCAGGTATTATCTAGATCGTATCTCGACCCCAGGTATTATCTAGATCCTATCTTGATCCACATTGAGATCCTTTCTCGACCCCAGATATTATCTAGATCGTATCATGAACCAGATTGAAATTTTATCTCGACCCACATATAATCTAGATCCTATGGCGACCCCAGATATTATCTAGATGCTATCTCCACCCAGGTTGAGATATTATCTAGATCGTATCTCGACCCCAGATATTATCTAGATCCTATATTGATCCAGATTGAGATCCTATCTCCACACAGATATTATCTAGATCCTACCGCGACCCCGATTGACATCCTATCTCGATCCCGATTGTATCTAGATGCTATCTCGACCCAGAATGAGATCCTATCGCGACCCAGATTGTATCTAGATCCTATCTCGACCCAGAATGAAATCCTATCTCGACCCAGACCGTATCTCGATCGTACTCGCCCCAGATCGCTCACGCTACATATATACCCCCAGTTTGCAGACACGAGTTTCCAAGTCTATACATGAGGCTAAATTTCTATGTACTATCCAATCTATGTGACCATGGTCATCACCGTTAGTTCGTTTAATATCTTTTTTAAAAAATACTCGACCCCTTTTTCTATACAGCCTCGTTCGTTTGCACGCAGCATGGAATGCACTTACAGACGCGAGATCACCTGCTCGGTGAACTGCGACGTCGACGCAGTGCCCTTCAAATCGCGCGTGATGTTCTCCTTGCCCGAGGCGAGCGTCTTAAGCACGGCCGCCTCTATCTTGGCCGCCTCGTCGTTGAGACCCATGTGGCGGAGCATCATGACCGAGGAGAGGAGAAGCGCCGTCGGGTTCGCGAAGCCCTTGCCGGCGATATCCGGCGCCGAGCCGTGGACGGCCTCGAAAATCGACGTCTCGAGGCCCATGTTGCCCGAGGGCGTGAGACCAAGGCCGCCGATCAGACCGCTGCAGAGATCCGACATGATGTCGCCGTACAGGTTCGGCATCACCATGACGTACTGCTCGTAGATGGACGGGTCCTGGACCATTTTGAGACAGGTGTTGTCGATGAGCTCGTTGTGGAGCTCGATATCCGGGTAGTTCTTCGCGATCTTCTCCGCGCTCTGCAAGAACAGACCGTCCGCGAGCTTCATGACCGTGGCCTTGTGCACAACGAGGACCTTCTTCTTGTTCTGCGACTTCGCGTACTCGAACGCGTACTCGCACACGCGCTCGCTGGCCGGCGCCGTGATGAGCTTGATCGACTGCACGACGCCCGGGACGACCGTGTGCTCAATGCCGGAGTACTCGCCCTCCGTGTTCTCGCGGATCAGAACGGTATTCACGTTGTCGTAGAGAGTCTTGTAGCCCTCGATGCTCTTGCAGGGACGGACGTTCGCGAACAGGTTGAACGTGCGACGCAAAGTCAGGTTCATACTCTGGTGGCCCTTGCCTACGGGCGTCGCGAGCGGGCCCTTCAGGGCAATTTTGTGCTCGTTGATGAGCGAGACGGTCTCGTCCGGGAGCGTCGTGACGCCATCCACCAAACGAGGGGTCGCGTCGACGGGAATCCAGTCGATAGGAACCTTCGCAGCCGCGAAGATCTTCTTCACGGCAGCGCTGATCTCAGGACCGATACCATCACCCTCGATGATCGGCACGACGTAACGCCCG
The DNA here is from genome assembly GCA_030584945.1 of Starmerella roubikii. Taxonomy (NCBI): domain Eukaryota; kingdom Fungi; phylum Ascomycota; class Dipodascomycetes; order Dipodascales; family Trichomonascaceae; genus Starmerella; species Starmerella roubikii. The sequence goes on along the minus strand of JAJMCC010000011.1, from coordinate 46,508 downwards.
TTCGCATTCGGCTTAGCCGTGTACGCGGCGACTCCGTAACTACGGGTAAGATTGGAAGTGGATCGGACCATAGCCTGGCGGAGAGAAAGCATCGTTGTCGGTTTATTTCTACTAGAAGGCTAGGTTTCGCCCGGCGTCAAAAGCGGAGCCACTGATCAGAGTTTCCCTAACCCGCGCATCTTGCCGCGCTGATTGGCTGGGGTCTGCGCCGAACATCGTATCAGGGGACGGATATTATTCGTGCGCAAGGTTAGTCCGGACAAGCGGTGTTTCTTGCATAGCGGGGAAAAAGCGTGGCCCACGAGCGCACCGCCTGGATTGAATTGGCCATTATTTAAATCGTCGTAATTATATTTATGGACGTAGGAAGGATGTCAATGGCGCTGTCAATAAATACATGGCCAGACTTGCGCTTGCTCGCTGCAGAGCTTACGCGCAATTAGAATTCCGCTTTATGTAGGCGTCTGCAGCTCGACGTGGGGTCAATCATGTCAGTCCACATGCTCACAAAGGCACTGCGGTTTCCCCTGTGACGTCATTTTTTTATGGAGCCGCCTCAATTCCAGGCGGGATGACCCGCCTCAATTCCTGAGACTGTAATGTGTATAAGAAGTAGAAGAGGCAAACGGGAAGCGGACCTGGACGTGGCTCACACCTGCGGTTCATTCACCTCATGTGGGTTCATTCACCTCATGTGGGTTCATTCACCTCATGTGGGTTCATTCACCTCATGTGGGTTCATTCACCTCATGTGGGTTCATTCACCTCATGTGGGTTCATTCACCTCATGCGGTCTCGATGCCTTCTAGCTGTCAATAAACAAGGATTAGAATTTATATCAACAACAAAACAACACCAAACAACTGCTTACTGGCCTGCACACGTAGCGGTTGGCGCTTTGCCTGCGAAATTCATGTATATTACTTCTCGTTTCACTGTCTAAACATTAATGAACAGATTCCAAACACCACCCAAATACTGCACGATCTCGTCGCCGCCGAGCTTGCTCTCGCCGTAGACACGGTCCACGAAGGAGATGGGAACCTCGGCGATGGAGCAGCCCATGCTGCGCGCGCGAACGATCATCTCCATTTGGAAAACGTAACCTTTAGATTGAGTCTCTTCGATTACGCGCTCGAGCACGGCTTTCTTGTAGAGGCGGTACGACCCGGTCACGTCCGAAACGTGAGGCCTCAGCAACGTCGACGCCAGGAAATTCGCGCCCCGCGAAACGAGCTTCCGCTTCAAGTCCCAGCCGTAGACACCGCCGTCGCCTTTGTAACGCGTCCCAGTGACTATGTCGTAGTCTCCCTGACGCTGCTTCGCGATGAACTGCGGGATCGCTTCCGGGTGGTGACTGAAATCCGCGTCCATGATGATCACGAAATCGCCGGTCACAGATTTGAGGCCATGTACGTATGCGGTGCCGAGCCCGAGCTTTCCTGGGCGCGGCCGAAGCACTATGCTCGAGCCGTAGACGCGTTCGAGCTGTTTCGCGACCTCTTGGGTTCCGTCCGGACTGTTGTCATCAACAATGATCACCTCCCAGTGCTGGCCCATAGAGCTGAACGTTCTCGCGATAAGCCAGACGAGAATGGGCAGATTCTCACGCTCGTTGTAGGTCGGCAGAATGATCGAGTATTTCACCATTGACACGTACGTAACCCTCGCTATTCGACAGGTTATAACCGGGGGATCACGTATGCGATTTTGAAATACTGCACAATTTGCAAGTAGGAGGCGGATCAAGGAGCAAAATGAAGGCGGACCAAGGAGCGAAATGAAGGCGGATCAAGAAAATAAGAAGATCAAGTAGCAAAAAGCGGTCAACCTTTTATTTGTAGTTGAGGATAAAGAAGTGCAGCTGATCCCACTATCGAGACGCGCCGGACACTAAATAACTAATTGTCTATAGTTATATACTTTGCCTATGAGCGCAATCACAAGAACATAGCCAACTCATAGCTCCTTATGAAGCTGGGCAAACCGGCCTGTATCGTGTATGCCACACTCCGTCTTGTTTTTACCCTTCCAGCGACCAGCACGCTCGTCCTCTCCTTCTCCCACGGGCGAAGTGGAGTGATAGTCTCCCACCGATCGGTACCCCTGGTTCAAAAGCTTGTTGTAAGGAACTTTGTTTTCGTCAATGTATTTTTTGACATCATCAAAAGTCCAATCCAGAAGCGGATTGATCTTAACGAGGCCCTCATCAGTGAGCTCCACGTACTGGATGTCCGAGCGCGACTGGCCCTGGCTGCGGCGGCGGCCCGTGAAAACGGCGTTCACGCCCAACTCGCGGTACGCACGGAACGCAGGCTCGACCTTCACCAAGTAGTCGTACAGCAACTCGTTCGTCTCCCACAGCTTCTCGCCATTTTTCTCGGCGAATTCCTTCTCGGTGGACGCATCCTCGGGCTTGTACACGTGCAGAGTCGTGTTCGGGTACTTCTGCTGCACCTCGCTCACAAGCTCTAGCGTTTCGTTGAAATGATGCAGTGTATCGAAAAACACAAGATCGACGGGGCTCTTCTCCTCACCAGCAATCTTCGAGATGATATCTAGGATCACAAGACCCGTCAAGCCGAACGCCGTTGTTTGGTAAAGCCCCGGGATTGTGATGATCGCCCACTCGATAATGCGCTCCGCAGGCAGAGCCGCGAGATGCGAGTTGATGTGCGCCACCTGTTCCGGCGAAAACAATGCCATTGTGAGAGTCTGTGACTAGATTTTGGAATTTCAGTGAGAGAAAGGCGGGTCAGGTGATATGGCGACACATGAGAAGTGCGACGTCTAAGTGCGACGTCCAGGCGGTGCGAGATCGCTCGAACAGAGAGGAATGCGTCATAAGAAATTGCTACATACTGTTTCTACATACATAAATACTTTACTCAGTGTCACTGTCGGTTGAGACGTATTTGCTGCCCCACCAAGCAGCGATGACCGCGGCGAGTCCCAGCAAAAACGGCTTGTCCTTCTCCGGGAGCGGATATGTCGGTTTGTGGCCGAGTCTCTCCTCCTCCTCGGCCGTGTGGCCGCTGCCAAGATCCACATTCATGTGGCTGACATCGTAGCCGCTGCCATGAACGACAAAGACGTCGCCAGCCGTGGCGCCCGTGTCGGCCGCAATGGGCTTCTTCGGGGCTGGCGGCGCGACCTTCTCATGGCTCACGGGGATCTTGTGAACAACGGGAACATGCTCGCGAGTCTTTGGCGGTTTCGGGAGCGTGTAGTCGATGAGTTCCGGAGCTGCCGCAGCAGCAGACGACGAGAACGCACGCGCGTCCTCAAGAGCAGGCGCAGGCACGGCAGCCGCCTTCGGAGCCGCCTTGAGAGCCACTTTCGGGGCCTTCGGCGCCGCCATTGGCGCCTCGGCCTTGCTGGTGGATGAGAATGCACGGGCAGCCGCGCCCTCGGGCGTCTTCGGCGGCGCCGTCAGGGGCTTCGCCGGCGCTTCGGCCTGGCTCGAGGTCGTGAAGAGCTTCGCGTGCTCGAACCCGACGATCCGCTCGATGAGGTCGCTCTTCTTCCCGGAGAGTTTGAGTCCGCGCGAGCGGCACTCGTCCTTCAAAACGGGGACTGTGAGGTTGGCGTAGTGAGATCGGGTCGTGTCCCGCTGCGACGAGAGCAAGTGCGACGGCTTAGGAGCCGTCGATGACGTGTGGAGCATCCTCCTCATCGACGGCACAGAACGCAATGACCGGACAGCTTGTGACATGTTAATGCTTAGGTTTTTTGCGGGTGGTTGAGACTGCTAGATTCGTACGTATTTGTTTATGAGATTAGGGCACCCGCTCGAGGCACGTGAAAGCAATTAGCAGCGGCGAGAACTGCGCAGCTCGCGGCAAGCGCCAAAAAAATTAGCACGCGCATTCGTATTAAGACGTGCAGACCTCGGGCGGCTAGCGAAGCTCTGTGGCTAGAGAAGAGAGAGTGCGTGCCATGGTCAGGCGTGAAATGGTCAGTGGCGCGAAATGGATGTTGCTATAGATCGACTACTCGCTACTCTGTACAGCGCAACAGAACACGTACGAAATCCTAAAATCTGCATCTGGCCTCGATCCGATTCCCTCAGTCGCATTGCCGGCTTCGCCTACGTTATCATAGAGGTCATGACTCCGCTGCCGCTAGCACACGTGACCGCACAGGGTATCTAATATATAATATCGCTCGCCCAAAAGCGCGTTTATTTTTCAAACCTCACAACTACAATGGTGAACGCAGTAGCAGTTATCCGTGGCGACTCCGACGTCAAAGGCACAATCCGTTTCTCGCAGGCCGCTGAAAGCGACCCTGTGACGATCGAGTACGAGATCACTGGCAACTCGCCCTCGGCTGAGCGCGGGTTCCACATTCACTCGTTCGGCGACGTCACAAGCGGCTGTGTCTCGGCCGGCCCGCACTTGAACCCGTTCGGCGTCAGCCATGGCGCGCGCGACGGGGACAAGACGAGCCGCCACGTCGGTGACCTCGGTAACATCCCGACCGACGCCTCCGGAACTGCCAAGGGCTCGTTCACCGACTCGCTCATCAGCCTCTTTGGCGCGAACTCGATCATCGGCCGCTCGGTCGTCGTCCACGCCGGCCAGGACGATCTTGGCAAGGGCGTGGGCGCCGCGGCTGAGGAGTCGAAGAAGACTGGCAACGCCGGCGGCCGCAACGCCTGCGGCGTTATCGGCGTCACGAACTAAGTTGCCTTTTTATGGTAGAAGCACACGAACCAGTAGTATATACGAACTACACCACATAGGCAAATTCAGTAGTAGATGAACTGAACTTTAGAGTCTGTTAGAGTGACTAGCTGTACGATATCTAGATACCAGGCAGAGGCGGCGGGCGAGGGTAGCCCTCCGCATCGACCTTGCCGAAAAGCGCGTGCCCTTGATACGCTTATTTTGGTTGCTGACGACTCCTGTTCCGAGGCTGGCCAATTGCGGCGGATTTACCTCGCGTGTTGATGGAAAATCGTGAGCCGTTTCCGCCATCTTTATATGATCAGTTCTCCGACCGCCCCAGTGCCAGTAACCCCGCACCCCGCCCCTGGATTACTACTCTAATCGTCTGTTGTTGTTTTTCGTATTTCATTTTCGGTGACCTAATCCTGATCTCTTCCCCATACTGATCTCCGTTATGGAACTGTGTAGATGAGCTCGCAATTGATCTCACGGCAAGCACGTCAGGCCAAGACACGGCCACGACGCTCGCGGTACACCGTGTCGAGCGATGGCGGGAAGACAGTCATCACGATCAGCCACAGAAAACCGCTGGACGCGGTCCCGATTGGAAGAGACCGTCCTGCGAATGCAGCCCCGGCAAAGGCGGAAAAACCACAGTCAATGAAGATTAAGGAGCCTGTGGAACCTGCTGTGCCTGCGGCCGTAGCTGCAGTGCCGGAGCTCCCGCCAAACTCGCCGAGGCCGAGCTTCGGCGTCTACTACACGATGTCCACTCCGCATACACCGAACACCCCGAAAACGCACCCAGCACCGAGCTTCACGCACTCGCCGTCCATCTCGGACCAGCCATTGAGCGTCGTGGACTCCATGGAGTCTTTTGGCATCGACGTGCCGTCGTCGCCAATGCTGACGTTCAACGTGCTGCCGCGGCCGCATTCCGACGAGCTCAAGTTCGGCAAGCCGCTGAAATCGGTTGACGACGGGCTCTCGCCGTGGGGGTTACCCAAAATCATCGAAATTGGCGTCGACGACGAAGAGGAGAGTGACGAGGACGACGGGCCTGTGTTTGGCGAACGACGAGCCGGCCCGTCTCTTATGTACATGGCGAGCCTCATTCGAGCGCACCGCGCTCGGGAGGCTGCCCGGAAGCAGCGGATGATAGCAGAGAACGCGCGGAAACAGGTAGAGGCGCAGCGCGAAGCGCGGCGTGTCGCAAAACAGCAGGCACACTTCTCATTTTTCGGGATGTGGATGTAGCTAACATTTCTCATTTATTTAACCAGTCTCAGTTCATTTAACAGGTCAGGTTTATGTCGCTTGGAGTAGCTGATGATGTTGTTGTGGTTATTTCCGAAAGGCCTACAGGATAGGAAAGGTTCGTAAGTAAGATACAGGATAGGCAAGGTTCATAAGTAAGATAGATTAGGTACAAAAAGTGTTGGCTTTAGCGTGTCGAAGTCTCAATACGGCGGCGGCTTATTGTAGTCGACCGTCGTAGCCGCATTTGAGTGGAGAACTATGGGCTCCGTAATCAAGAGGGTCGCGGAGTGGCGGGGTCTGCTCGCCGCGGAGACCGTCAACTCGATACGCAGGAGGTGCTGGTACGTGTGAATGCGGGTTTTGAAAGACTCTGCGAGCCCGTGGATGCGCGTCTCCGACACAATCTTGGACAAGTCCTTCCACTCCTGGCCGAATTCGACGGGCTCTTTGAATTTCGCATCAAGCACCAGAGTCCGGTTCGACACCTCTGCAGTGTAGCCATGCGCCCTCGTGATGATCTCCGTGTCGATGAACATAGTGATCTCACTGATGCGCGCCTTGTCGAAGTCATCGAGCGTGCGCAAGGCCAAGCTGATGTTCGCGTGCGACTGGTTGCCCTCGTCGATGGACTCGGGGCTCTGAATGATCCCCTCTTTCGGAACACCAAGACGAGCCTCAACGCGGAGAAAGTTCGGCTCGCCCGAGTGCAAGAAAAACGCCGGCCGCATGTGCAGTTTCAGGTGGATCTCATGGTTGCTGAAATTGTAAGAGCTAGCTTCGCCAGTGAACGAGCGATTACGCTGCGGCAGCATACAAATAGTGCCAAAAGTGCGATAGTTCGACTTGAGCCGATGATCGCGGTCAATGATAGCCAGAACCCCCCAGAAGGTACCGTTGAAGTCTCTTCCTGCCTCAGTGTCATAGCTTGAGGGCAGTGTCGACGCGTCCTTCGGCAGATGGAAGTGGAATGGGAATTTGTGCTGGCCCTTCTCGATATGAGCTTTCTCGTTCTGCGCCGACGCTGGCAGAGGCATCGAGACCACATGGCTCGCCCACAGAACTTCGGTCTCGTCTTTGTGTCTACTGGTTAGATCAACAACTTCTTCATGGTCCTGCAAGTACGCACGACCCCGATCCTCGCAACGGAGCTGGGCCTCAATACACCCAACTGTCATGTCGCGCTGGGCGTCGAGCTCGATGAAGCCAGTGACTTCGTCGCCATCAGTCCAGTAGCCCCTTTCCGGGGGATCGTCTATGTGCACGGACAACTTTGCTGTATGCAAATTCATGAGAAAAGAGGCTCGGTTAAGTGACGCAATGCGGGGGTTTGCATATAGTGCGAAGATAAGCTTAGTCACGTGGGGATCTCCGTCGAGACTCGTCTCCTAGCTAAACGAGGTGGACGATCTTAGAGATCCGTGCGTTGCATATTCATTGATGATCAGGCCCCCAGAAGGGCATACTACTGAAGTAAAAATTCGAATCAAATAAAATTTATCTAACTGAACGATTGTTTTTGAGCTTTCGAACATCGCGTTTATGCGAGTTGCGCTTGATCCGTTTCTGCGCGGCAAGCTCGGGCATTGATACCGCCTCTATTGAGCGCTTCGCACGGCGTTCGCGACGGCGGTCGTCGACATACTGTTTCGCGGACGTGTATATCTTGAAATACTCGGTCGTTCCCAGCGTCTCGTCGTAGATACCCATGGCTTCCTGAGCCAGACTCTGCAGATCTGGGAGCCTGTTCTCTGAAGCAAGTTGATCGGTCAAAATGTACAAACCAAGGATGATCTCGTAAGCAACGGCGCGCAAAGTCTCTGGGGAAACTAGAGACGGAAGCGACGCAAGGACTTGGATAGCACCAGTCTTGCCACCGACGTGATCCTCAGCACTTACATCTGTGCGAATCATCGACACGAGTTTGTGTACAAGCCACTCGGTCGCTGACCTCTCTTTAATCTCGGCATTTGACCATAGCGGAATAATAAACACGAGGTCCTTCACAATCTGCAAACTGTCATCCAGTCTCGGAGCACCGAGCTGGCGCACGAGTTTCTGGCCAACACTCACGAGCAAATCCTCGGGGATTTCTTTCTTAGGCGTATTTTTGAAGTAGCTGCCAAAGTATCGTGCAGCACGAGCACGGACCCAAGGATGAGGGAAGAGAAGGACTTTGTCTACTTCATCGACGAGCAACGGTGAGTCAATGTCGAGAGCCAAATACAGGAGTTGCCAGTCAATAGCCTGATCAGACGTCTTCTGACCCGCGCGTAAGATCTCTTGCGCCGTTGCTAGCAGCTGTGCTTCCAAGCCTTTGTTGTCGTCTTTAAGTAGAGTTGCCACTTCAATTCCACCTCGGACAAGCAGATCGTTTTTGCCCAAACTACCAAGCCATTTCTTGCAGAGGTCCACCATCTGCTCGTGGACGGCAGAGCTCACCTTTGCCGACAACAGCTCTTTCAACAAATCCTTCGCACGACGCCGGCACTCCGGCTCGGTGTCCGAGACAAGAACGAGTACAAGGTTTGTGTAGAACTGGACAAAGGTCGCCTCCAATTGAGCCACGTCTGTTTTGACTAGCAGCAAATGAAGAGTTTCCATTACTGATAGACGGCCAGAAGCCGCCGCGTACCGCAAATTGGCTGCTAGCTCGGTCAAATGACGATTCAAGCGCGTCACGCCCAGCGGATAGGTTGTCAAGAACTGGACGTAGGCGTTTTGGCAGTTCACACGAATGTGCTCGCTGTAGTTTGTCACGAGGACTTTCGCGATCATATCGGCGATATCATACACTTGTGGTAGCATAACTTTGCGACTGAAAATCGCTCTGACGAAAGAAATCGCCGTTGACTGCCGCTCGGGCTCTTCGAGGTCGGGCTTGATGCGCTCCAACACATAAGCGACGGCGCCAGCCTTCAGCTCGAATTCGGGTTTGCTGCGGACGAGCATGGTCAAGTACTTGAGTGCGGCTTGACACAATAGAGTGTTCGTGTCCAAGCTATTCTCGATGAAGTAGAGACTGCGATCGGCGGTGCGAACCAGAGTGTCGTCATCGTCAGCAAACTCGATGGGAAGACGAAGCGCCATGGTGGCAAGACGTAAGGTAGCAAGATTTAAGTCCTCGCTTGTTGAGCTGAAACCGTCCATAATTATTGGGAGGAGGCCCTTCACATTAGCGATGTTGAGCAGGCCCTTACCAGAGTTGGATACGGCTCCTGCAGCTGTGCTCGTCATAACACTTCTGAGAATGTCCACTGCAAAGGTCTGCAATAAGTGCATGTTAGCTACTGCGTACCTTGTCGCATTAGCCTCTTTCGTCCAGGCATCACCACTTTCATACCAATCTCTTGACGAAAGTCTCACAGTGAAATACTCCTCGCTTTCCTTAGCCGCCTGAATGCGTGCGGCCAGCGCACCACTCATAGTAGCCTGCTGCTGCTGTTTCGTCTGCACGGCCTCCCGTTCTGTTAGCAGCTTCTCACATAGTCTGTAGATTTCGTACCCCATAATCACGGCGTCTTGCGTATTCGCCTGTGGATTCCTGTGCAGCCCTGCGGCAAGTCGTCTCAAGACCTCCTCAACCTTATGCTCGACCTTGCTGTTCAGCTTCTTCGAGCTGAGGAATTGGCGCATCGGTGCGATAATTTGGCCAAACTGAGACAATGAAGTCCAGACTGCTAAGATCTCCGCCGTATCAAAACTCTTGTGCTGCTTGACTTCCTTCGCAGCAGTAACGTAGCCTTCGCTATCCTTTTCTTCACCAATAGACCCGAAGGTGTCGTCCATGACCACCTTGAAGATCAGGCCCGCACTGTCATCAGTGTCGCCAATAGACAGCGCGACATCATGGAGCCGACTCAGCTCTGCCAGAATCGAATGCACAGTGTATCCTAAGACATGGCTCTGCATGCCGCCGCGGCGTAAGGACCCGGTCAACTCAAGAATCACGAATTTCAGGTATTTTGATCCCAAAATCCGCATGATCTTGCTCAGACTCTGACGAACGCTGTCCCGCAATTCCGGTACTTTAGAACGCAACATTTGGCACAACGAGGTTAGCTTACCTGGGAGTGCCTTCTCCAAGTTCGCTGGTTCCAAAGATTTGAGGAAATAAACAATCGCAACAGCAATCGGTACACGATCGGGTAAATTCTCGTGTTCGTTAGACTTTGAGCTCAACACCTTGTGGAGAGGCGCAACAAGAACGTTGAGCACGTAGTCATCCAAACCAGCCGGTGTAGCCTGAGCAACCGCCGTCACAATGCGCACATTTTTACGCAATTTTGCAGGCTCGGGTTCTTGAGCTAGTTGCTGGACCCACCGCCGGGCTACGGACTTGAATTGACCTGGAGAAACGTGATGAAGAAGTTCGGTAATGGCATGAAGAGCGTCGTCAGCAAGATTATTGAGTTCTGGGTTCTTGCTCCCGGAGTGCATTGCCAAGGACTCGACAATCGACAACAGGTAATGCGCAATGACAGAGCTATCGAGCTCTGAAGCATGCTTGCCAAGCCGTTGTACAGCTCTCCTACGACGGTGCACTTGCACGTGGTTAATGTTAATGAAGAAATCAGCTTCCTCGTCTCCACGGTAGAGCAGGACATCCAGAGTAGGAAGTGCATTGGAGTGCGCACATTGCGCCAAGATGTCGATGTAAAGACGACGGAACTTGTCATCGCTATCACGCAAACCACGCTTCACCGCAGGAAGAACGTACTCCATAACAAGATCCGGAGCAGTTTGGCTCTCGATAAGCCGCATGATGGTGAACTTGCCGTTATTTCTCAACGCAAGCTCTTCGGGATCGCGCAAGTAGAACAAGCAATTAAACATCAGCGGACGCCACTCCTCGGCCGTGAGCTCTGGCCACAGCTGCTCGTTGATCTCCTCAAAGGCGGTGGACCGGCGCGCAAAATCGGGCTCGCCCAGTCGCTCTTCATCGAACGAATTGAGCTCGACAATAAGGCGTCCAACACGCGCCAGGCGAGGAATCCTTTGACCAAATACTTTGTAGCAAGCGCTCAAGTTGACTCTGGCATCTCTAGCGACAAACTGCCGGAAAAGTGGGGACAATGATACGTACGCAGTCTCCAACAAATCGTTCGAGGCGATCGCGAAAATCTGGGAAAGCGCGAACATAACGCGTGCCTTCACTGGCAGTGGGACCGATTTCGACGGTTTAGACAGCGCTTTTAATGATGTGTGTGCTAGATTGTGAACGATCTCGCTGTCCAACTCATTCACTTTCAAGTCAAATATCTTAATGACCAATTCGGTAGCCAGACCGAAGCTTTCTGGAGAAAGATCATTGTCCATCTGCATAGACAGATGCTGTACTACTTCTGAGACCGCCAGTCTGGTGAGGTCTGCATTTGGAGTGTGCACGGCCAGGTTAAGCACAGTTTGAAGAACACACTGAATGACAGAGTCCTTTACGGTGTCATAAGTGAGGGTCGATACTAGTGCAGACAGGATTTCCCAGTTCAAGAGAGGAATGAGCTGGCTTTCGCTGGATACGGACTGGATCATTTTCATGAACGCCGACGCATTCTCCAAGTTTTTCACGGCAAAATCACCACCTAATTGAGGCCTAATAAGTTTGTCCATGAGATGCGACTCGAACGGCGCCCAAATCTCATATTTGGGCGCACTGCTGATCATTTCATCAAGTGACTTGTTCAACAAATGGCGAATCGCCTTGCTCTCTGGCCACTGGCCGTCAATGATAGTAAAGTACCCTCTCTGGATAACAATCGGAATAATCCGTTCCGCCGCGGTCTTCAGCTGGTGAACCAAATCGTTCATCAGCGTCAAGTACCCTTGAACGCGGCGTATAACGTCTTTCTCGTCGCCAGATAAGGACTCCAAAAGGTGATCCTGAGCAATGTTTACAAAGCTCTCCAGGTATTGTGGCTCTAAGAAATGCAACGAAGACAGAACAGCGTGACGCATATTACGTTTTGTACTATTCTGAGCACGCCCATAGAGGATTCGAACCACAAACGGCAGCACTACGAGACGGTCGTCGGGGTGAAGGCTGCCCTCTTTGATTTCGTCTTTCCCCGTTGAAACAAACGAAGTCAGCTCATCACGGAACCGTTTGTCGTCCAGCAGCGCATCAAAGTTCTCTCTGTACTTTCTGAGAGTGCTGAACTCACGTTGGTTGATTGTGTACAAACACTTCATACTCAATGTTTGCAAGGGCGAATGCCGACTGCACAGGAAATATAAATATTGAAGCTTGATCTCGTCAAATCGAGGAAGCTTCTCCGGTTTGCTCAGCTTCGCAAACAAGCCAAGAAGCGCAACGCGATCCTTAAAACCAAAAATCTCATTATCTTCGTCCTCATCCTTCGCCTGCAGAAGGTATGGGATGAGACTGGGCACAACCGTCCTTTCCGCAATCCGCGGAATCTGGCTGAGCGCATTAATTCCAAGCTGTCTCAAATCGTCGTAATGATCGAATTTGAGCGACTCGCTAGCCCGGCGCTGTAGGGCCATAATGCCGTGGTTGCTTTCTTCCCACACGCGACGGTTCAGTTCATCAAAGGTACTCAAGGTGTGGCAGTTCAACGTTACATTATCTCTCGCAGGCGATGCCTCAGAGTCCATGGCCTCATAACTCCACGAAATAAATAAGTCGCCACCGATTGTCGACTCCGGTTTTGCTATGAACATGTATGCAACATCACAAACCAGATCGGGGCCCTTTTCTGCCAAAGCCGGAATGCATTCTAAAACGGCAGCCGTTACCGGTTGCAGTCTTGCGGTCAACATACCGAAAAAGAAATAAACCGCCGCATTGCTTGCCTCCACAGAGTCTGCACCACTGTGCTTGTATTTTGCTGCTAAGCCTCTGAGACGCAGTGCAATGTTACGCGCGTTCGCAAGGTCCAATGGAAGGCTGTTGATTGTGGCGCACTGATCGAGAAGGAAATTCGGGTCATTCACAAGTAGCTTGACCAGTTCTATGGCTGAGCTGCGAATACGCATATCGCAAGACATCAGACAATGCTGCAGGTTCTGAGCGAGCGCGCTCAATACGGCAGGAGGCTCGAGAAGTCCTGCTTTCAAAAACGACGCAATCCTGTCCAGCAATTTGGGAGTCAGCAGAAGCTTTTCAATGCTTGCAAGTAGAAGGTCGGCATTTGAGTGCGATTCTGTCATGAATTCTGCGACCACATTCGATCGGAAAGTATTAAGGGGTACGTTGTCCTGCAGATCCATATTAAGCACCGACTTAAGCAATTGAATTCGTTTGGACTCGGAGAGGTCGATGCCGACGATCGATTTCCACCAAATGTCGAACAGAGCTCTCGACGACATTTCCTTGAAAGAGATGTCACTAAATTTGACACGGTCGGCAAGCTTGCGAGGTACGTCCGCTGCACCGAGATCTAGTTTAAGCAGAGAAAGCAGTTCGAGATTTTCGCCGTGATGCGTGTATGCTGCTGGCCAAAAACTCGAAGTAAACGCCGTAAAAACAGACGGCGCCATTTGGCTCACGGACTCAAGGATCCGGAAAGTAGCGCGTTCCGATGGCGCCAACTCTAGCAAACGCTTGATATTAGTAGCGGCTGATTTCATATCTGCGAAGCAAATAATGGCCGATGCAGCCTCAGTCCAGCTCGGTACAGAGGCATCCAGGGCAAAAAGAGTCTCAAACATGGCCTGCCAGTCTGAGACTCGGTCTCCCTTTCTAAGTCCGGCCACTGTAAACAGTATTCTACAGCTGAAATTGCCATTCCAATGGCGGCATCTTTCCAAGACTTCAGTATACAATGGCTGCGCTGTGTCTTGGCGGGCATGGTGTAGTGCATCAACGACAACCTTGTCGAACAGCTTGACCAATGAGAACTTGTGGCAGGAATCGAAGTATACCTTAAGAAGCGTTGGTGTTTTGGAGTGCAAAGTAATACCGGGGCCTTTCAAGGTGGTGGCCAACAGTGATGCTGTCGACTCCAAAAGCTGCTCGTTCTCACGCTCATCTCCAAGCTTGCCGACAATGTGATCGACGATTAACTCGAGGTTCTCGCCACTAGCTCGCCTTACCAAGAAAGCCATACTCTCGGCAGCGAATCTCAGCACAAAGCCTCTTGGTTTGAAGCTCTTATCGCCCCCAAACAGTGGCAAGAGCAGGTCATATGTCGGGCCTAGATTAGCCGTGAGCAGCCGCGCCAGGTACTTGAACAAGTGTGCCAAGCAGTTGAAGGCATATTCTATGATTTCAAGGCTTTCGTCGTCGCGCTGGAATTTGCCAATCACATATATGCAAGCTTCCAAGCTTTGCGCGTAGAAGGGCTCGAAATCTTCGCCCAAGTCTCTAGCAAAATTCACCAAAAGATCGAAGAAAGCATCGGCGCTGTGAATATCGGTATTTTTCAGGCTCATTTCGAGCATTTCGAAGATCTGTCTTTGGTTATAGAGCACCATCGGCAAAGACTGGGCAATTTTAGAGACGCTGTGCGAGAATTCGGTGAACTTCGTGGCCAGGTTCAGTTCGTTCCATCTTTCGAGTGAGGAACAAAATAGCGAATCGGAATTGGCTGCATCCGGCGCATTCCTTTTCTGACTTGACCGGCGGATCGGATCGATTCGAATGCCCGCAACGCGATCCGTGAAATTGACATACTTGTGGTTTTTCGGCATAGCCACAACGGAATGAAAAGTATATTTTTTTCAAGGTAAGGTGATTTTCGCTAGAATAGGTGTCGCTGAAAAAATTAAGTAAGCAGAGGCTCCTAAGGCTCGCTATGCTATAAGTCGCTAGCAGGTGTCGAATCGAATGGTCTCATGCAAATTTGGAGCAAAGTTTCAGTGACCCAAATACGCGAAGCAGTGCAAGAGCAGAAAGTGCTCAATATGAGTATGGGTTCGGTAAATTTCAGTTACTTCTTCTCAAACTTCGCATATGCGGTCTAGAAATATTGTTCATTTATGCTCCTGTGATCATAAGCGGTGGTGCTTAGCAGATCTATGAAGAACCCGGCCTATCATGGCGAGTCGAAAGATTACAAGAAGCGGCGCTTTACGCCCATCTGCCACCGTGACCGAGCACAAACCAGCCCGGCGCTGGTAAGGCGATTAGGCTGTCGCGCTTAGATGTGGCTTTAGCGATTTTAGCTCGTGCTATCTACGAACATGTGGGGGGCTTCGAGTCACGGGCTGACAGCCCGTACCCGTGAAGTCTAATTTGCTCAGGGGTACAGGTCGGATGTTACCGTCTATCGGGAAGAACCGGCAATTTTCATTGAGGAACAGTCGCTGGCAAGGATGTTGATGCTAAGAACTACTTACAAATGGCACTAGCTCTTTTGCGTCCGTGCCGCTCGTAATTTGCGCACAGCGAGTGTCGTATATGTAGGAATAGACCCTAGTCCCTTAGGGGAGCGGGGCCTATCAATTTGTGGGGTTCCTCTCGTATCGCCTAACCGTTTACTGAACAGGAAAGAGAGTAACCCATAGCCAACATCCCAAACCAATCAACCACGACACCCCCTGATGCGCAGCGTTCAGAAGCCTCTCCTCCTCGAGGTGTCTACGGAAACAGCCCGCAAAGTTGGAGGCATCTACTCTGTGATGCGGTCGAAGGCGCCAGTGACGGTAGCGGAGTACGGGAAGCGGTACACAATGATCGGGATCTATGATCCGCGCAGTGCGGAAGTGGAGATTGAGGAGATCGAGCCCGAAATTCCCTACATCAAAGAGTCGCTTGACTCGATGCGCGAGCGCGGAGTCCGCGTGCACTATGGTCGCTGGCTGATCGACGGGTCACCCAAGGTCGTCTTGTTCGACATTGGTAGTGCCTTCCAGTGGCTCAATGAGTGGAAGGCCGATCTCTGGAGCATTGCGGGCATTCCCAGTCCACCGAACGACACGGAGACGAACGACGCTATTGTATTAGGGTACCTAACCGCTTGGTTCACCGGTGAGGTCATCAACCGCCAAAGCGAGAGCGCCGTGATCCTGCATTGCCACGAATGGCTTGCCGGTGTGGCCATACCGCTCGTACGCAAGCGCAAGCTCGACGCGACGACGATCTTCACAACCCATGCCACTCTTTTGGGTCGCTACCTTTCTGCTGGAAATGTCGACTTCTACAACAACCTCGCAAACTTCGATGTGGATGCAGAGGCAGGAAAACGCGGTATTTATCACCGCTATTGCATTGAGCGTGGCGTGGCGCATTCGTGCGATGTTTTCACGACGGTTAGCCATGTGACTGCGCTCGAGGCCGAGTACCTCTTGAAGCGCAGGCCGGACGGCGTGCTTCCGAACGGACTCAACGTGGTCAAGTTCAATGCATTACACGAGTTTCAGAACCTGCATGCCGTCTACAAGGCTAAGATCAACGAGTTCGTGCGTGGGCATTTCTACGGCCACTACGACTTCGAACTCGATAAAACTTTGTATTTCTTCATTAGCGGACGCTATGAGTTCCGCAACAAGGGCGCCGACATGTTCATTGAGTCCCTAGCAAGACTGAACTACCGTTTGAAGGAGATCGGCTCAGACGTCACGGTCGTCGCGTTTGTGATCATGCCGACGCCGCACCACTCGTACACGGTCGAGACTCTAAAGGGCCAAGCAGTCATGCAGGCCTTGGAGCGCAGCGTCCACGACGTCCAAGAGAGGATTGGAGAACGGTTGGTCGACTACTACTCGCGGGCGAACCAGAATGACCCGCGCACAGACCCGCCGGACTACGCGCAGCTGCTCCACCAGTCTGACTTGGTCACGCTGAAGCGCCGCGTGCTGGCGTTGAAACGGAGCACCCTGCCTCCCGTTGTGACGCACAACATCGTCAACAACGCGGACGACCCGATTCTATCGCAGATCCGGCGCGTGCAGCTCTTCAACCAGGAGACGGACCGTGTCAAAATCATCTTCCATCCCGAATTCATCAGCAGCAACAACCCCGTGCTCAGCCTGGACTACGAGGATTTCGTCCGCGGCAGCCATTTAGGCGTGTTCCCGTCGTACTACGAGCCCTGGGGATACACGCCCGCAGAGTGCACGGTCATGGGTGTGCCGTCGATCACGACGAACCTGTCCGGCTTTGGATGCTACATGGAGAATCTGATTGAGAACAGCAGCGAGTACGGCATCTACATTGTCGATCGCCGGTTCCAGGGAGTCGACGATAGCATCGAGCAGCTTGTAAACTACATGTTCAAGTTCACGCAGATGTCGCGGCGGCAGCGCATCAACCAGCGCAACCGCACCGAGCGGCTCAGCGATTTGCTGGACTGGAAAAGAATGGGCCGCGAGTACGGAAAGGCGCGTGCTCTGGCCCTGCGCCGCGCATACCCGGATAAATTCGCGGACACGGAGAATCCGTTTGAAAAGGAGGAGACCACCAAACTGAAACGGCTTTCATCGGTGCCGACCTCGCCCCTCGCAGCGGGGATGGTCATGACACCGGGCGATCTCGGCAGTTTGCAGGACGCCAATGCGCCGCTCAACCAGGATTACTTTGGATTCCAGCTGGGCGAAGAAGTTTAGCGGATTGCCGGCGTGGGTGTGCAGCCGAGTTTAGCTATCACCAGAATAAGCCAATCACATATCGCTCGTTCAATCTTGTATCAGGCGAAGTTTAAGAGTAGACACAGCAACTCGTCTATATATTTTTTCAAAATCATGAAGCGCCAATTTTGATAAAAGAAAGGCCAAAAATAGGCCAAAAAAGAGTTCAGGATTCTCACCTTACTTCTCCTTACCAGCGTTACCGCCTGGTTTAGACCAGTTCTACTACTCATAGTACTTCTGGTGTGGGCTGCTCTTCGGACTTACTCTCCTCGCTGCTCTTTGGTCTTACGCTTATTAACGCCTCGCTGCTTCACAACTATACGGCGTACCCGGCCTTTCAATTAGGTCAGCAATTGTGCTGTCGAGTATCCCCGTCGGGAGTCGATCCAGGTTCCGGAGGGCTAGGCGACTCGGCCATCATCGCCACTCCTGACAGTCCTTTGTAAAACTTCTATATGAGTACCCAGCCTTAGGGTTGGGACATATTTCAAGGCATACTATAGAAACCAATACAATAGGAACGGATACTATAGGAGCCCAATACTAGGAATTTAACACTAGGAATTTAAAACTAGGAACCCAATACTAAGGCAACCTGACCGGCAAGCGCACTTGACGTCAAAGTCCATCAATGTGTAAACAGAGATAACCAGAGATCGATCCATACTTCCAAAAGACGACATGGCATGTATTTATAATGTTTAGCCAGCGAATCCTGGCAATTGCTTAGCCAGATTACTTATTGTTCTACGACAAGTCGTAGCGAATGGTATTCGATGCAGGATATATGCTGAGTGTATACTTATAGCGTCCTGTCCCTCAGCATATCCTCGTAGTAGTACCTATTTTTCAAGGCTTCTGCAAACTGCCTAGCGAGAGCAGGCCCTACGTCGGTTTCAGCGACCAACCGTTTCTCCAATTCCTCAGCCTCACGCGCGTAGCTGGCGACCTTCTCTCGTATTGTGTGCTCAATGCCAAGAGAAGTGTATGGCCGCGATATAGCATACATTTGGGACTCCGCAGCATGCCATTGATCCAGAGACCGGGTCTGCTCTCTACCAAGCTCCTCTATCTCGTGCTCCAGATTATCAATGGCCTGGAGCTCTTCGTCGAGGCGCGCGAGACGCGTTTTATTAGCAACGGCTCGTTCTTTGTATTCGTCGCGCACAGCCACAGAACTTTGCAGCGAGTCGCGTAGGCCGGCTAGCGCATTCTTGTCGGCGATGAGATCTCTCAAGTCTTGTGCTCGAAGGTCTCTGACATCGCCAGGTAGATCCATTGCCCGAACCCGGCTCTCCAGCGAAACGGTAAAGTGCCAGTTTCATAATGCTCGACCGAAACTATTCGAAGAATTCGCTGGACCCGCAAGGGAAGGCAATGCTTTGCCCAAGGAATATAGGTATACTAGAAAAGAACGTCTACTACTAAAATTTTTTTTTTTTCATTTTTCTTCATACCGCACTTTCGCCGCACCGTCTCCACTAATGCATTCCCCAATCTCTACATCCTACGCTAAATAGCTTTCTATGTCTAGCCTCACCACACAGCTCGCTTGCACTAATATCGCCGCGCCTCGTCGTTCACGCTAGGCGCGGGTGTTCAGGGTAAGGCACTGGAGTAAACAAAACCAGGTCAGCATAACACTTCCTACCAATCATAGAAATATGTCTTCTACAAGCGTTTTAGTCTCGCTTCCGCGAGCATGCGTGGGGAAATTGACATCAGGATCGATTCTGTTTGAAAAATCGCCGTCCTCACTTGTGTGGAGTACTCCTGATCCGCGAACGTCGCCGATGGCATTAATGAAATCGAATCTCGTGCTTGATCCGCTGGTGAATTTGCAGGCCACGGCTACGGATATCATGTGGACGGATGACTATGTCATGGTCAGCACCGAAGACCCAGCTCGCGTGGTCGAGACGTACGAGGCTTACGACCATTTCGAGGTCCCGCTTGTTTCCCAATATGTGACCGAGTACACCGGTACGCTGAAGCCGCAGCTTAAGGCCGAATTCTGTGAGCTTCTTTCGGGACTCGTGGACTACTGTGGAGTCGCCATGTGCGTCACTTCACATTTTGTGTGCCATGTGTACGGCAGCCAGCGGCGGTTGAACTACGCCCAGTACAAGCTGTTTATCGCACTCAATAGCCTCTACGGCTACGCAATTCAGCGGGTTCCTCTAGATCTGGCCAAGCATCCCCTCGTTGCTGGCCCGGAGAGGCAGCATTTGTTCACGCTCTTCCAGCAAACCGGGGTCAACGTGTACATGCCACCGTGCGTTAATATCCCCGCGGAGGTGTGCGTGGACGAAGTCTATCTCACTGGCGACCCCTGCCAGGTCGTTGTTGCGGAGAAGATTTTCAACGAAATCATCCGCAGGACCGATACCCTTGAGAAGGAGTGCTGTGTTTCGAGCTTTGTGCGCGATGTGCTGAACCAGAGCTTCTCCACCGAGATCGAGCAGATCATGCTGAAGTTCGGCACGTTTGTGCAGCTGCCGACGACCATGTCTAACACGGTTAGAGTCATGGGCACGACCAGAAGCAGCATTGAGAACTCCATTGGCGAGCTCGTGCGCCTGTATAGTAGCGTGTATTGTGTCGAGGTGCACGCGCATTTCGACCGCAGCCTCGCCGCGCAGATGGGCGCCCTAGGCGTGAGCACTTGCTCGACGAAGTTCGGCACTATTCTGTACGGCCCGCGGCAGAGCATTTACGATGGCCTTGAGTCTTTAAAGTCGGCGTGCGATGGGATTCAGCTGAGCGTGCTTATTGAGCAGCCCGTCGAGTTGATGGACTTCATTTTGGGGAAGAAGCAAGGCAAGATTCATAAAGTGATTAGCGGGACAAGGACGACAATCACCGTGGAGAAATGCCACGAGTATAATTTCCGGCTGCGGCTGTCTGGTAACCGGGTCGCCGAAGTCCTTGACGCGCTTAAAGCCCTCGAAGGGGAGCTTCCCGCGGAGAAGTCGCTGTATATCCCCGAGGTGTATCACAAACAGGTCATCGGCCAAGGCGGGCTCACGATTCAGAGACTGATGCGGAAGCACAACGTGTACATGCGCTTCGCCAACACGACGAAGGATAAGTACCCGAACGCGTTCGGGGACTCGCGCTCAGATAATGTTGTGATCAGGTGCCCGGCGAAGAACAAGCACGAGATCGATCTTGCCGCTCGAGAATTGCTGGACAATGTCGAGGAGCTCGCGGCGCATCACTACTGCAGCCGCGTGAAGCTAACGAGGAACCACCGCCGGCTGCTTATGGCGACCCAGAGCAACGGTTTGCGGGAAATCGAGGTCGCGTCCGGCGCAGCGATCAATTTGCCCGTTAATGAGAGCCGCGAAACCCAGCTGATTGAAGTCAGCGGGCAGACGAAGGCAAGCACCGAGAACGCCGTGAGCATGATGGCGTCGTTGTTGTCGCACACCGACTACGAGTTCCGCGTCCCGTACACGGCGAATTTCGCGCGCGCTCTCGGCGTGCAGCAGCTGGCCGGAATCCGGCAGTCGAACTTCGACTACAAGGTATGTGTCCCCCTGTTTCTGGCCATGAACGCACAGGTGCAGGCGTTCGAGAAGGTGCAGATCCTCGGCGACCCGAACGTCTACTCTCAAGTGGTCGTGAGTGTCCATGAGGATGTCGAGGGCGAATTCTTCGACGACATTTCGGAAGTCGTGACGTCCTACTTGCGCTCGCAGAATCTGGACATTGTCGACAAGGGGAAGCTGAGCACGGAGCTGCAGATAGTGACGGACTCAGAGCCGACGCTGCAAGGTGAGTCCAACCGGGCGCCGTTGTTTTTGCCGACGATCTCGACAGTAGGGATTCAGGCGCCGATTAATGAGCCGAGTGTGATCTCGGACGAAACGGCCACGAGTGCGATGTTTGACGATGCAACGCCGCGGGGCCGCTCGCCAAGTGTACTGCAGCCCGCGGGTAATTCGAATAGGAACGTGTTTGACGACACTCCGGTTAAGCGACGGACCGAAGAGGGGCCCCAGATAAGGCGCTCGCGAAGGCACATTCAGAGGCGGCTTTAGTGATATAATTTATACCCAGTAATATATACCTAGTTTGTGTGATGGTGGATAGAGGAGTCGATTTCCAGGGCATTCATACCTGTGCAATGCTACTACACAACTTTTTGCAATGGAATGTTCCAAAATTATTACTATCCACATGCGCAACATTCTTCAACCTATTTACTTCTGCCGCAGCCGCCATCATTCCAGCGGCACAATATATCTCATCGTTCAGACGAAATATAGGGTATGCCTGAAACCGCACCTCTGGACGTGAACGATCCGACTGTGGGCTTTGAGCTCGACTCAATAACGCTGCGCAACATCGCGAGCGCCCGCTACATCCGCCACCACGAGTGGCTTGACCATGTGCTCGGCGACCCGCTGCCGACGTCGGCTATAGTCCCGCCGGATCTCCTCGCCGCGATCGACAAGCAAAAGGTCGAGGAACGCACGAAAAAGCTCGACGAAGAGATCGCGGAGCTCGAGAAAGAGAAAGAGAAGGGCTGGCAGTTTCACGTCGACAACAAAAAGGCCGAAGTGCTGCGGAACGCGATCTACAAGCTGCGCAAGGACTTCGGCACGGGCTCCTACGAATCTACGAAGAAGGAGGTCGAGGACTTCTTGGGCGTGAGCATCGAGCAGGTGGATTTCTTGAGGCCGGTGGAAGTCACATATGACCGCAAGGCCGTAGACCTAGAACAAGCGCTGCAGGCAGCGGAGAGAGACGTAGAGGGCGAAGGAGACGAGAGCGATTTGTTCTAGGAGACGCGGCGCGGTGTTATAGTAATTCAGGATATCTAGGCTATGTTGTACTATTATTTAGCACGTTAGATTGTGGGTACAGCGTAAAAGGACGAATTGAGTAACTATGTGCAGTCTAGGTAATTTTAGCCAAAGATCTCTGCGACTTTCTTTATAGTGTGCCCATTGAGCGCGGCCGCGCACATTAACGCGACGTCGCACATAATGAGAACCATAGCGCCGAACATAAACCTTGGCGCGAAGATTTTCCACGTCATGAGATGACGCCGCAGCAGGAACGCCGCTGCGAAAGATGCTGCCGCGCGCGCACCCGTCACCAGCGTGAACCCGGCGACTGCACGCACGAAGAACACGAGCGGCTGAACGGGGTCCTTGAACGGAGGCCGGCGCCAGAGCGGGCAGATGACGGCCACGAGCGGGCAAAGCACAAACGGCCCGAACGTGTTGAGTACGACGCAGATCGCAGACCAGGGGAAACTAACGGTCCTCGCGGCAATGAACGCCGAGTCCCACTGGATGCTGGGGATCGTGGCCTGATGGCCCGTGAAATAGAAGTAGCCGTTTGCGAGTATGTCGAACAGGAAGGGCGCGAGCAGCGTGTGTTTTGTTTCCGTGACATCGAGCAGATCGAGCGCGGCAAGACAGCTGTAGAGCAACGCGGCTAATGCCAGGCCGGCGGGCGGCTTCTGCGTGACTAGCAAGGACCAGAAGATGCACACAACTGCGAGCACACTGTAGCTTCCGAAGATGTTGTTGTAGCCGGCGATTTTTTCGGGTGCCCCCGTCTTCGACGACAGAATGATTTCTATGGGCAGGCTGCCGCGCCACCAAACAAGGAGGCCCAAACCGACACCTAGCAGCAGCGCTGTGCGCGAGATCAGCACTTTTGCGTTTTGAAGGCCCCACAATCCGTGGCCGAGCCAGCCGCGGGCCTCCGCGTTGTCTAATGACCAGTAGGTCGTGCTCAGCGCGATCGCCAGCGGCGTGATGTTCAGCACCAAATTCGCGATGCCGACGTTGTTTTGGCCGATCGTCCAGAAGCGCACATACACATATGGAGCCAGCAGCCCCACTGCACCGAGCGCGAACAGCGTCCACGTCGGCCACAGTGAGGAGTTTGCTTCAAAGAACGTGGTCGCACATCTCTGTGCGGTCTCCTCGCGGCAGAGCACCCACGACGAGGAGAGCCGCGTTAGCAAGAGCAACGCAACGCTGTACCACAGACCCAAATAGGTGACGAGCGGACTACCTCTGCGCGTTGCAGAGACGACTAGCACGACTACACACGTCGCAATAAAGAACTGCAAAACTTTGCTCTCCCAAATGACGAACGAGTTCGAGAAATTCGCCGCCGATTCTAGGCCGAGCAGCACGACCGCAAGCAGAGACCACACAGACGGCAGCGACATTTTCGGATGCCGCAGCAACGGCCAAGACCCGAGAATGAGGATTCCGGCGCCCGTGTATCGCGAGCTCGCAATGGCGTATTTTACTGGAGACACACGCAGCTCGGGCACTTTGGCTAAGAGACCGAGAAGCGTACCGCCTAACGCGCCGAGCAGCTGGCCGCGAGAAACGAGCCCCAGAACCGGTAAGCTGATGGACGAGTACAAGAGCAGCGACGCGAGCACAGAGGCCAGCAAAGTGCCGAGGCCCCAAGCCATTGACGAAAGATCGAACTGTGCCCAGGCCTCTTTGAACACGTTCAGCATTTCGCCCTGCGTCATTTGGTCGCCAATGCGCATCCCAACTACTTGTGCATACTCGCGAATGCGCGCGTCGTTGAATGTCACGAGCTCGCGCAAATCGCTCGCCGAGAAGGCCTGCGCAATCGGCGTACCCAGTGAGTTGAAAGGAATCGGCAGGCCGAGCAGCGCGCTTAGAGTTGGCACGAGATCGATCTGATTTACAGTTGGCGGGCCCTCAGAACGGAATGCGGGCTTTTTCGAGTACACCCAAAGCGCCGCATCTACTTCATCGGGAGAGTCGCCGCCATGGTTACCCGTGAAATCCATGCCGTGATCGCCGAACACAATGAGCACCGTTTTGTCGTCGATTTCTTGAGCAAGCTCTCGCACAAACGCAAAAGTCTCGTCGAGTTTCTGGCTCATGGCTGGGTGTGCCGGGCCGAATCGGTGCCCGACGTGATCAACGCCGAGCGTGTGTCCAATGACAATTTTGTTGCTCGCATTACGGACCATCCCGGGCATGTGCGCCTTTACGCCATTGTCCACAGTGTCGAGATCGCGCACATTCAGCGACGGATACGGGTAGAGCTCGCTCATTTCGTGGGAATAGAGCGCCTCCCACGTATCGTCTCCAACAAACGCGACACTGCCGAGTCGTTTCCGGGCCTGCGAGACCCAGTTATCCTCCTCGATTTTGAACCCAGCGAAATTCGACCCGGCATCCACAAACGCCGGCAAGGACCCAGTGGTGAGACCCTTGAGTCTTTGAAGGGTCGTTGTTGGCGGATCGGCCACGAACTTCAGCGCAAAGCTATGCCGAGGATCACTCGAAATGGATTCCCAGGGGAAGTGGCCCGTAAAAGGCGTTTCCGGTGCATCCGGCGGCGTGACTACAAAGTCGTAGCGTAAGGCGTCTACTACGAGCACGACAGCCCTCTCGAACGTAGGTTTGAGGGGTGCGATCTGGCTCTCGCGGTCGATCACCGGCCGAGTGAGAAGAAAGCCGCTCGTGAACTGGGCGACGGCCACTAGATGCACGACCAGTATCCAAAACACGATACTGATAACATATCTCCGGGTTTTCGACACCTGTTTCACGCTCGGCTTCACAGAACTAGTCATTTTTACCGGTGCCCCGGCGAAGGATGTATATTTCAAATGAAAGTCCCTACCTAACCTTTCGGTCGACCACGCGAAATGTCGGTAAACATTGCAATACAAGAGACGCGACTCTGGTTTCGTTGAGATCTTGTGAGGCTCGCAGAGAAGAGTACCGACTAAAAGGAAGATTATAAAAAGCTGTCTCTTACTTATTACTTCGAAGTTCGAGTTTTGGACTTGCACATTTAATTTTATCGTTAGTTTATCGTACTAATATTGAACCAAAAGTCGAGCAAAATACTCAAAAGAACTGCTTTTTATTGTACGCATGCAACTTAGTGATCGGCAGGCTTCCGCGTAACTGCCGGCTGGAGCCCCCGAGGGCACGGAGACGCGTCCCGGAAATTTCACAGCTGCGTTTCACGTCCTAGAATACATGGCCACGAACTTCAAAGGCCAGCAGCGTAAACCGCGGCCGCCCAGATCGCGACAAGGCAGCCGGCCGCCGCAGAGCGAGTCAGCCACGTTCACACCCGCCAGTATTGCCGGATACAGTCCTGCACAGGTGCGCCAGGTTTTCGACATGGCCATGCTCCAGACGCGTGACGATTTAAGCGAGGAAGAGCTGACCTATATCGAGTTCCACCGTGGGCCTTTAGAAAGACGATACCTGAACCTTTTTGCCCCGCCTATTCTCGACGCACTGCGCAAGCTTCCCCAAGCGCCCGCGAATGTCGACCCATTGGAATCGCTGGCCAACTACCTTGACGAGCACGCTAAAACTTATGACCCGCAAGCCCAATTCCCGATGAAGAGGCCTGCCGTTCCGCCATGGCCGCAGGAGTGGACAGATATGTTCCTCGCGACGGTGGAGGAGCAGGCGGCCAAGGAAGCTGGCGAAAATTGACGTTTGACTTGACCTGAAGAACTCATCCGTGCGGGCATAGATGAATTTTCGAGATCCTCAGGTTGTAATTATTAACTCTATATTATTTGATAGATTTTTTTGGTCATATTTGATGAACGAAGCGACTGCTCGACTTAATCACTTCGCAGGATCGACCTCGAACGTCCACGTGCCCGTCGAGGCCGACCAGCTTTGGAACCCGGGCATAGCGGCCAGCTTCTTGTGGAGCTTCTTGGCCACCGGATGCTGCGCGTCCTTCACGGCCTCCTTTGTCTCGCGGTCGTGCGCGAAGATATTGTAGAGCGTCACGCGGTGCCGCACATTGAGTCCGTGGCCCGGAGCAGGCCGTTCGCTCGCGTGCGGGTAGAGGCAGAACTCGCGGTCGTTGAACGAGACGATGTGCCCGCAGATCTGCGCCATGAAGTCGCTATACTTCGAGAGGTCCACGGGCTCCAAGAACTCGACGAAGCCCTTCTGCTGCTGCCCCACGCGGAAGTTGCGCACACTGCGCGTTTCTCGAACCGTCATTTCGAGCAGCTTGCGCTTCGACGGCGAGATCCAGTACCCGCGCGCGTCGACTATCTCGTTATCAGGAACATCGAAGGGAAGATCCTTCTGCTGCACGAGGCTTGGCGACAAAATCTCGAACTCCTCTTCTTCGGCGGTCGCGTTCGCACCTCTCAAGCGCCCCGCTGGCGCGGCTGACGGCAGAGAGAAGCCGTTCGACGTCGGCGTGCTTGCGCGCGGCACGTCGGCAATCTGCCGCGATTTCGTGAAGTCGAACGCCTCTGAGTTCAGAATGATGTCGTCTGTGCTGTTACTGAAGAGCGCGCTATGGAACTTCGCGAGTTGCATCTGCCACGAGCTTTCCGGCTCCGGCTCGGTAGGCGTGTCCGCCTTCTGCACGGGCAGTTTCTTGTCCGGCTCTTCCTCAATGAGCTTCGTGTCTGCGAGTCGCCGGCCTCTTGGCAAGGGCCGTGGCGCCGTGAGTTGCGCGAGCAGAATGCCGGACGGCGGCTTAAAGTTCGGCGACTCGCGCTTCGACTTAACTGCCGGCTCGAGCGCGTCAGCGGCGCCGTCCGTTGGACGGATACTCGAGAAAAGCGGATTCGAGAGGTACGCGTTGCTGTCAATCGACGCGACGGGACCGGCCGGCTGCTGCGCCGCATTGCCGAATAAAGAGTTCGTCGGCATGCCGGTGAGGCCCTGGGACGGCGTGTTCGCCGTGCCAAACAGAGAGCTCGGTGCATTGTTCGTCGGCGCAGCGAGGCCGGCGCCGGCTGTGGGGTTCGCGTTCGTTGCGGCCGTATTGCCGAACAGCCCGCCAGTTGCGGGTTTATTGCCGAACAGCCCGCCCGTATTTGTCGCTGGCGCGTTGTTGTTGGCA
Source organism: Starmerella roubikii (assembly GCA_030584945.1). Classification (NCBI taxonomy): domain Eukaryota; kingdom Fungi; phylum Ascomycota; class Dipodascomycetes; order Dipodascales; family Trichomonascaceae; genus Starmerella; species Starmerella roubikii. Next base: position 19,170 of record JAJMCC010000011.1, on the reverse strand, counting down.
TTCGCGGCTCCAAAGAGACCGCCGGTGGCCGGCGCCGCGGGTGCGCTGTTGCCGAAAAGCCCGCCTCCTGTGGTCGCGGGCTTGCTGCCGAACAGCCCGCCCTGGTTTGTGGCAGTCGTACTTTTCCCGAACAAGCCGCCGCCGGTCTGATTCGCATTCGCATTGTTCTGCCCGAAAAGCCCACCGCCGGTCTGGTTCGCGTTGGAATTATTCTGGCCAAAAAGCCCGCCGCCGCCTTGGTTCGTGTTCGGCGCAGAGCTACCGAACAGCCCGCTGCCAGTGCCGCTCTGAGTGGTGGCATTCGCGTTGTTCTGGCCGAACAAACCGCCGCTTGCAGTTCCGGTAGTTTGGCCGAAGCCGGAGTTCTGGCTGCCAAACAGCCCAGTTCCACCAGCGGCGCCGGCGGCCGGAGTACTGCCGAATGCCGGCTTCGCTTGGCCAAACGGAGACGCTTGATTAGTTTGGCCAAAACTCGAGTTCTGGCCGAACAGTCCCGAGCCCGTGTTCGACTGCTGCGCTTGGTTGCCGAAGCCGAAGCCCGTGCCCGCAGCTCCTGTGGCACCAGGAGCATTCGCCTGATTGTTGTGTGTGAAGCCGGAGCCGAAGAGCCCGCCTGTCTGGTTCTGGCCTGTCTGATTCTGGCTTGCTCCGAACACGCCACCCTGAGTTTGGTTAGCGCCGAGTCCGCCCGCCGTGTTTGCCGTGTTCTGGCCAAACATGCCCGTGCCCGTTTGGCTCCCGAACATGGACGGCTTCTGCCCGAACGCGCTGCCCGCATTGTTCGTTTGGCCGAACCCGCCGGTGCTAGTGGCCGCGCCGCCAAAGGGGCTGCTGCTGTTGTTCGCGCTGCCGAAGCCGAAGCCGCTGCTTGTGTTCGTATTCGTATTATTGTTTTGCCCGAAGAGGCCCAATCCAGTCGGCTTCGCGCCAAACGCACTCCCCTGCTGGAACGGCGAGTTTGTGGACGCAGAACTGTTCGAGCCGAATCCGAAGCCGGTCTGCGATGTCGATGGAGCAGCCGTCGAGCCGAACCCGCCGCCGAATGTTTGCATCTGGTTGTTCTGTCCGAACAGACCCGTGCTTCCCGTGTTCGAGCCAAAGGACGACGTCGAATTAGTTTGGCCAAAAGGCCCGCTATTGTTCTGCCCAAATAGCGACGTGGACCCCGTGGACTGGGGCTGCGAGGCCGTGTTCGATCCAGCGAATCCGAATCCTGCGGCTGGCTGGGCCGAGGGGCCCTTCACATTCTTCTGGTAGTCCTGCCAGCGCAGCTCCTGCAGGGCGTTGTTCCGGTACTGCGGCATCATCGTGATCGCTTGGAACCGCTCGGTGCGGAACTGCGACGTGCGCGCGTCCTTTTCTCTCTCCTCTTGCACGCTGTACGGGATCTGCGTTGTCCCGCCGCCCGCCGCGACGCCTGGAGTCGAGAGCACGCCTCCAAACGCTGGTGCTGCGGGGGCACTCGAGCCAAAGGTCGAGTTAGTTGTGGTTGACGCGCCGAATGCGGGCGTAGCGGATGCGGCACTCCCAAAACCCGTGGTCGGGGCACTGCCGAATGCACTGCCAGACGGCTGGCCAAACGCATTACCCGAGCTGCCGAACGCTCCACCTGTATTCCCAAACGAGCCAGTGCTACCAAATGCGGAGTTAGTGCCTCCAGCCGCGGGTGCGGCCGCGGGCTGGCCGAAAGGCGACGCCGAGGGCTGGCCAAACGGTGACGACTGGGCCGGGGCGGCCGCCTGGCCGAAAGGCGACGCTTGAGCAGGAGCACCGAACAGCGAGTTCTGTTGCTGCTGCGGCTGCTGCTGCTGACCAAAGCCGCCAAACGACTGGTTTTGTTGACCGAAGTTCGACTTGAACATTTGATCGGTTGGGTGGGTTGTTCTACCTTACCCGTGTTGATGTGCATTGAAGAAATTCGGATGATACCAGTAGAAGAGACTCTATTAGCGATGTTTTGACATCCATGTAATTAGTGGGTCTTTTTAGTTTATCATTTGTCTGGCTCTTCATAATCCCACAGATATGTACTTGTGCTAATGAGCAGCAATTCACACATTTTGGCTGTTCACATCTTACTATAGGTATAAATATGAGTTTTTTTTCACTCAAAACACGTCTTCAGTACATGTTCCACGCTTAGACGCGTCGAAGAACATTTTTCAGGCTATACGTGTCGTCTATGCTAGTCGACGCGCTTGCAAAACAAAACTCGGCAAAAGTGTCCATTAATATCTACTATAACGTTTAAAAACTCGTCGCAACGCGTATACACAGCTCGCCTTTAAAGAAGTAATTCAATTCACTCCTGACCCACAGCGACATTTGGTCATGGGAATCAAGGGACTTTTCAAGGTAATTAGCGACAACGCGCCGTCGTCAGTACGCGTGACAGACTGGAAGGCTCTTTCGGGCCGCAAAGTCGCGATCGACGCGTCCATGTCCCTGTACCAGTTCCTCGTCGCCGTGAGGCAAACTGACGGTAACCAGCTAACCGGCGACGACGGCAAGGAAACAAGCCATCTCATCGGCATGTTCTATCGAACCATCCGTATTGCCGAGAACGGGATGAAACCGATCTACGTGTTCGACGGCAAACCGCCAGACCTGAAAGGAGATGAGCTCGACAAGCGGTTAGAAGCCCGTGAAAAGGCCCAGAAGCAGGCTGAGGAAAGTGGCACTGCTGAAGAGGCCGCGAGATTCGAACGGCGGACTGTCCATGCCACACGAGAGCACAATGAAGAAGCCAAGAAACTGCTGAGGCTTATGGGAATTCCTGTTGTTGAGGCACCAGGTGAGGCCGAGGCTACGTGCGCCCTGCTCGTGAGAAACGGGAAGGCGTGGGCCGCTGGCTCTGAAGACATGGATACTCTGACCTTTGGATCCTCCGTGCTGTTGAGGCATTTGACTGCTGGAGACCAAAAGAAGAACCCAATCACAGAAATAGACCTGAACAAAGCCCTCGAGGGCCTAGAACTGAACCAGGACGAGTTCATAGATCTCTGTATCCTACTGGGATGCGACTATGCGACGCCAATTCGAGGCATGGGGCCGCACACTGCGCTCAAGCTCATCAAAGAGCACCGCAGCATCGAGGCAATTGCGGAGGCCCTGCGGAAACAGGGAGGTAAGCTGCAGATTCCTGAAGACTATCCCGTTGACATTGTTCGCAACCTCTTCAAGCACCCAGATGCCGAGTCTGGCGAGCACCTCAGCCTAAAGTGGGATGAGCCCGATGTCGAAGGATTGGTCGACTTTTTGGTGAGGGAGAAAGGATTCAGTGAGGACCGTGTACGGCAAAATGCAGCGAAACTGCAGAAGGCGGCGGGTCAAAAACCCCAAGGCCGTTTGACAGACTTTTTCAAGGTCTCTCGAGCTTCCAAGCCAAATAAAGTCACGGGCCGCGTCACTAAAGGCAAAAAGGGGAAAAAGTGAGGCAAAATTTGAGTTTTGTTGATCTGTATTGTGATTGAATTTCGAATGTTACTAGAGATCGCATCTGCCTGTCAAACTGGGTGGTGGATGCGTTTGTTCTGCTTTCAAGCAGCACCCAGATTCCTTTAGAGAGTGCATGTTTGTATCATCGATAAGTTCGAGGGTCTATTAAACAGTCGCGAATGAATATAATTAGCACGTGGAAGCAATTTAAAACTTGTTTTTTTTGGCTACAATTTCCTTTAAAAATATGGCAATTTCTATGACCTGCCTTAGCTTGATTCTGTTGGGTTGGGATGAAGGTCGGCTGCCATGTATCGATTGAAGGTGGCGTGAGCAATGCCATCCGTAATGCGCGAAATCTCGGGAACACGGCCTTCGCCATGTGGCTCAAGAGCAGCCGCAGCTGGACGTCGAAGCCTTACACTGCGAAGGAGATCGAGAAGTTCCGGGCCGATTGTGCGAAGGAAGGCTATGATCCCCTCACCGATATCGTGCCACACGGCCTGTATTTCATCAACCTGGGAAACCCGGAGCTTGAGAAACGCCAGAAAAGCTACGGCGCATTTCTGGACGAGCTTCAGCGCTGTGAACAGCTCGGCATCGGACTTTACAACTTCCATCCCGGATCTTCCCTCGGTAACCCGAAAAAGGACTCTTTCCGATGGATTGCAGAGGCTATTAATAAAGCTCACGCGAAGACCAGTTTCGTGAAAGTCGTTCTCGAGAACATGGCCGGCGACCCTGATCGCATTGTTGGATCTAAGCTTGAGGACCTACGCGAAATCATAGACCAGGTCGAGGATAAATCCCGGGTTGGCGTGTGTGTAGATACATGCCACACTTTCGCTGCTGGGTACGACATTGCGACTGATGCTGGCTACGCCGAGTTCTGGCGTAAGTTTGACGAGGTCGTTGGAAGACAGTATTTGAGCGCGATCCACGTCAATGATTCGTGCTGGCCCTATGCTAGTCATAGAGACGAGCACGCGCGCGTGGGCACCGGATTCTTGGGGCCACAGGCGTTCCGGCTGCTGATGAATGACAGCACGCTCGCCGATATTCCAAAGGTGCTTGAGACTGAGGATTTCGAGAAGGAAGTACCGCAGCTGAAATGGTTTATCGGAAAGTCAAGCGATGACGTAGAAAACGAGTGCACATCGCTTGTCAAATCCGGGAAGAGTATGCGCGAAACAAACCAAAAGAAGACAGACGAGAAGAAAAACAAAGGGAAGAAGCGCGCTGCTACTTTAGACGACTTCATAGTCACGAAGAAACGTAGTGCCTCGAAGACTAAGAGCGAGGCTTGATTACAGGGACCAATGGAGGGCATTCGAAGATTACCAGGGACATGTAATTGTAACAATCCACTACTGAATAATTAAACTGTACGCGTTCTATGCTAAGTCAATCAATTGGCTAATTCGTCTACGAACTTTATCGCGCAAAAACCCTCTGTGATTTAACCAAGAAACATGCTCGACTTCTTCTCAATGGGGATGTTCTGCGTGGACGAGATTCACGCAGAAAAGTCTTACTACGGAATCATAGGTGGTGCGGGCACTTATGCCGTATTAGGTGCTGGTATAGCGCGTGATCCTGCCGGGAAAAATAAGGTCCAGTTCATCTGCGATAAGGGGTACGACTTCGATCCCGAGATGTACCGTGAAATGCAGAGCTGGGGATTTGCCATTGAGTTCCGCGAGAACAACGAGAGGCAAACTACAAAGGCTTGGAATAAGTTCGTCGGGAACGAGGAGCGTTTATTTAAGTACCTCAGCCCGAAACTACAAATTGTAGCCGCGGACATTGTCGGGAAAGAAAGCGGTCGAGCAAAATGCATTCATCTGATCTGCTCACCAGAAAGGTGCGCCGAATTCATGGAGGCTCTCAGAAACCAACGTCTCGACTATCAAAAGTACGTTTGGGAACCCGTGCCGACTCAAACAAGTCCGGAGAACTTTCCCGCACTGAAGGAAACCGTTGAGAAATACTCTGTGGATGTGCTCTCCCCAAACGCGCTCGAAGCTGCCTCGTTAGTGGGACGTGCCGAACCGACAACAAAGCAGGAAGTAGAGGAGCTTGTGGACGCGCATTTCGGGTTCGCTCGGACCATTGTCGTTCGGTGTGGTGCTATGGGCAGCTACCTACGCACGGAAGGACATAGAGAATGGTATCCAGCGTACTTTGAGGGCCATCCTGACCGCGTTGTGGATCCGAGCGGTGCGGGCAACGCATTTTGCGGTGGAATGGGAGCGGCGCTTGTTAGCTCACCAGGAGATTGGGACCGCATAATGGCGCTAGCGAACGTGGGCTCTAGCTTTATGATAGAGCAGATTGGTGCGCCAAAGTATGATGAGAGGAATGATCTGTGGAATGGTGAAAAGCCCGTGGTCCGCGTAGAACAGTACCTGGATCGTTTACGGCATAAGTAATTGTGATTCTACATTTGTATTATTATAATTTAGAGAGTATATTCTCTATTTGTGTGTCTCTCTGGAGATATCGCCGATCCCACGGTAGCCTGTCACCTGACCGCCGCTGCGAACTTGGAGACATATTGAGTGTCCAGATATAAGGCTGCACATGGACAGCACGTATCTGGCTGGTGTGTTTCTGACTATCTGTACATACGATGGGCCCCAATTGGTGTATCACTGGTACGATCAGAGGTACGCTAAAGGTCTCGACCACCACCCGCCATCAGACGAGTCTGAATTTGACTGGAGTGACAATGAGAGCGAGGTCGATAGCGTCTCGTCGTCTCCTGCGTCGTCACGTATGAGCCCCACTGCGGCGTCGCCTCTGGTTGACGCTATGGGTGCTACGCCGAGCGCTGTGCCAATAGGCAGCATCAGTAGCTGGCGGTCGTCGCCGTTTCTGGCTCATTCTAGCTCGCATTCTGGTGACAAGGACCAGCATGGATCGAGCCATCGCAGTGATCAGAGCGGCCTGACGCATCACAGCTACCGCAGTGGAATGAGCACGCAAAGCAGTGCGACGAACAGCGGTGAAAGCCGCGATCGCACACCCGAGCATGTCCCTGAAAGCGAGCCCGCACTGGAGAGTGGTTTGCAGGAAGAACGGTTCGACGCGTCGTTCCCCGTTGGTCTCGACGCCGAGATAATTGCCGAGCTACTTAGTCCACCCGAAAGTATGTGCAATGAGCGCTTCTCGCTGACTGTAGAGAACTGCATGTTCATTGGCATTCCCATCCATATCCTTGATTCTGGGACATGGCGGCCGCTTAAAAATGGTGCCGACCTTAACGGGGTGGTCACAGAGGCGGACTCGCCAATGCGCATGTTCCATCTCTGTTTCGCCATATTGCCTCCCATCAACGATGCGCGCGACTGCGAGGAGCGGCTCTACCGCTCGGTTATTGTCCCATTTGTCCGCACTCTGCGCCAGGAGCAGGCGAGTAAAAATTACGTGTGGGAGCAGGTGTCTCTAATCTTGAAAGCACAAGAAGCAACGGCCAATCGCTCTCTTGCCGAGCGCCAGCTCGCCGTTGAAAGTGCGAGTGAGCTCGCGGCCTCCTTACACAAAACCTGCTGGGCGATCTCGCGCATGGAAATCGCGCGCGTCATGCTTGCTGGCAAGCCGCGCGCGTTCCAGGTCCCCTTGCAGCTCGAAATGACGCACTTGCCTGCGTGGTATGTCAAAGTGTCGCCGCATGCATACGTGAACACAAGCAACAGCTCTGATAAAGAAATCACCCACGACGTGTACACGTGCTACGGACTGCTCCTTCTCGACACGCCGGAAACCATCATTGAGGAAATCGATGTCGATGCACAGGGTCCCATAGCAGCCATGATTCGCAGCATTGATCCAACAGCGAGTTTGGCAGAGCTCAGTGAGCAGAATAATATAGAGATCGGCCAGCTCGTAAACCTTGTCTGGTCGCTCGTGTACTGGCGGCGTGCGCGAATCATAATCCCATTGCACGCGCGCTACACCTACGGGATAAGCCCGCTGTCTCCGGAAACGGCGCGGTACACGGCTCTGGCGCGCGCATTTCACACGAACTTTCCGATGATGCCGGCGATCCAGAAATTCCTGGCATTGCTTTCGAATGGCAAGCCGAGACCATTTGCCGTGCACATCCCTACTGACGACCACCGGCATATCTACATGCAAGCTCTCGCGTGGCTTCTTCAGAATGATTTCATCGTACACCTCCCGACGTTCGTGCTCATTTCTGTGCCGCGCAAAATCAAGCTCGCTGCATACAACTCAGAATCGGCCGTCGATGATGAGTTCCGGTACCTGGAGGATACGCGGGATACAATGATCCTTGACCCGCGCCGCGCCACGGCGGTTGAGAAGCGGTGGCTCAACCAGATCATGCTGACGGGCGCGACGAGGAACCCGGACCAGGCAGCGCTGTTCAGTCGGCTCACAAAGTATTTCAATGGAAAGGACTGTCTTGAGCAGGTGATGATCCACGAGAAAATCAGCCGAGAAGATATGCGTGCGTTTCTGCAGGAGTTCGGTAAGTACATCGTCACGTACAAGCATTGGTGATTGAAAGAATTGATGATTGGTGCTGTTCTAGAAGCCGATCGGTTTGTGCTGGTACGTATACGCACTTCTGTAGTACCTAAAAGGTTGTGTCTCATTGACAGTGTGCGACACTCTCTAAGCTCTTATAATCTAGTACGCTATGAACGTAACTATGCTATGCTATTCACGAACAACCGTGGCTCATTCGCCATCCGAGAGCTCGCTCAGCGAGCTCAAAGACGAGTCGGATTCCTCAGCCTCCATCTCATCAGATTCAGGCTCGGGGTCCTCTTTCTTTGGCCGCGCGTACTTGTCGACCCACTGCCGCACGATCTGGTTGTACTTGTCATTTTTGGCTTGCTCCGACTCCTTCCAAATGCGGCCGGCCTCTGCGTTCAGCGGATCGCTGGCGTTCGGATACGACAGCAGTTGTGGCAAAAACAGTTCGAACACATTGACCAGCCCAAATATGGGCGTCCAAGTGCGATTGAGGACGTCTAGGCAAACGCTCCCCCGCATTGGCTCGACATTCGGGTGAAATATGCGGTTCCGGAATCCAACCGACGGCGACATGAAAGGATAGTCCTTCGGCAGCTCGACGTTGACGTCCCAAACACCGCCTTCGTAGGGAGTGCCGACGGGCCCTTCGAACTTCACAATGAGGTGGCGAAGATCGTCGTCGACGAGTCTCGTCTCGAAATTGCTCTGCATTCTAGAATGGTGTTAGTATCTTTGCTTATCGTGATTGTAAACGAGCGGCAATTGAGAGCCCGTCAAAGGGCCACGGATGGACAGCCCATCGTGCCTCAAGATCTGGATATCCCAGGGGCTCGTCGGCGACGTCTGCATAACTTACAATTTCCTGACATCCACATCGATTCTCCGGTTCGACATTGGGTGTGAGATTATATAGCTCAACTCGCATTAGGTAAACCCCGCCTACTCGATGTTTGATGAGCTGCGGGAGCCCAAGGGACCGGAGGAGGTACAGTCCACCGGTTCCGTGGAGCTGCTGGAGGCTCTTCGCGACATCGAAGCAAGCAAGCACGACGCCGCTCAGTTCGAGGCCGATAACCCGCACATCTCTCCCGATCAGGTCTACACGGAGCTGATCATTGTTGAGCATGCATTGAGGTCGCAGTACATAGAACTGCAGCGCAGTCGGCGACGAGGCCTTCTATTTTTCGGCACTGTCGTGGGCATTGCCGTGGGCCTGACCTATCGGGTGAGATACGACCCGCCTGTCTACAAGCTAGCAAGGCTTGTGGAGAAGCTGCTCATGATTGCCTTGTACATAACCGCTGGCCTGTTCATGCTCACAGGCATGTTTACGAAAGTATTCTCAGTGGCGCCGCGGTTCCTCACAGACACGAACAAGGGCCTAAAATCGCTGAATTTCCGAATGGTCAAAATACAAACAAATTTCAAGGAACGAGTGATGCGGTTCTTCGGGAGCCCCGTATACAGTGAGGACCCGGCGGGGCCTGTGAAACTCGTTCTCTCGCCGAAAGAGTTCTCGCCGCAATACATCGAGAACTGGGAGATATTCAGAGACGAGTACTGGGACAGACAGCAGCGGCGGCGTATTCGCGCACAGACACGCAAACGGCAAACGAACGAGCAGCGAGCGAAGTGAGATGCAAGGCAAGGTGCCATGGCCGACCAAGCAAGCATCCACCGAATTACAATCGAGCAGCCTAATTTAGGTATCCCGCGCTCGCGTCACAATCGGCCATATCGCGAAGAGCGACTTGGCCTGGGCCGGGCACCGTCAGTAGATGCATCGGCATCTCTAATCTGTGCTCACGAGAGAGCACTAAAAACATATTTATTGTCAATTCATAGGCGCAACTATATATGCAATTGTTTCTACAGGGTCTCATTCGGGTAATCTCTCTAACAATGTTCCGCTTCGGGAGGGAATTGCTATAGCGAAGTAGCTATGGGGTCTAGCTATGGATTGCTCTGCCGACTGCTATGGATTGCTCTGCCGACTGCTATGGATTGCTCTGCCGACTGCTATGGACTTGCTATGCAAACTATATGGACTTGCTATAGAATGAAACAAGCTCAGGTAGACACTGGCACAGTCAACCTAGACAATGCTGTCATTTCTCTACTGGCGATCACAGGGTGCCGAAAATAGATGATAAAGCGAATCTGCGCTATTTTAAAATAGATCGAGCTACTGGAAGTAAGTAGCGGAACTCCACACGAGAAAACCGGCCATATCATAAACCTCACAATTGCGTTTAAAAATAGCGCACCCAGTTCCCACAATCGGGCCATGCGTCAGCCACCGAAAAAACATCACTGTCGCTTGTTTGGCCACACGTTTGTGATTACGGCATGTAGCCCCCCTAATCAACTATGCGGGTTTCCCCGACCCTGTAAGTGGGACAAGCTTAGCTTGACGTCATACACGCTCCGCGACGTACCAAAATAGCACGAATGCCCCGTCGATTGCAGCATTGGCGCAACCGCCTAGACAGCGAATTTCACCGAGACCCAATTAGGTTTTTTTATTGTCAGCGAGCTCGCGGTTACGCGGATCGCGCCCCCACAATATCACATTAGTCAGCATGACGTAGTACGGCTGATCTAATGCCTTTAAGGACCTTTTCCCTCTCTCTGATCTCGCCAGCAACCACATCCGCAGTATGGCAGTTTTTGATAACTTCAAAAACTTCATACGACAAGGGAAGGCTGCGTCGAAGAACACACATGTGAAGCAGTCGCATGCCGGTGCTTCGCCGCCGAATGCGGCCTCGCATGCCCACGCCGAGAAGCCGAGCCATGAATCCACGACTACGCGGTCGAAGCAGCAGCAGTACGACGATGCGATCAAGCAGATGATTGCCGAAGAGAAGGAGACGAAGTCGCAGATGCCGTCTTACCCGGGCCTCGAGAAGTACCGGCTCATCGAAAAAATGGGCGACGGTGCGTTTAGCGTCGTGTACCGTGCCGTCGATCTCGAAACGGGCGAGCCGCGCGCAATCAAGGCCGTGCAGAAGCAGAGCCTCACGTCGAGCCAGCGCGGCTCGGTCCTAAAAGAGGCCGTCATCATGCGCCAGCTCAACCACCCGAGCATCGTCCACATGTACGCCTTCTTGGAGACGCCCGTCCACTACTTCATTGTGCTCGAGCTCGTCCCCGGCGGCGAGCTCTTCCATCAGATCGTGCAGCTCACGTACTTCAGCGAGACGTTGAGCCGGCACGTCATTTTGCAGGTCGCGCACGCCGTCCGCTACCTCCACGAGGAGGCCGGCGTCGTGCACCGCGACATCAAGCCCGAAAACCTGCTCTTCACCCCTGTCCCCATCATTCCCTCGAAGCATCGTCAGCTCCGCCCCGGCGACGACCAGTCTAAGGTCGACGAGGGCGAGTTCACGCCCGGCGTCGGCGGCGGCGGCGTCGGCACGATCAAGCTCGCCGATTTCGGCCTCTCCAAGGTCATTTGGGACGCGAAAACTATGACGCCGTGCGGAACGGTCGGGTACACGGCGCCCGAAATCGTGAAGGACGAGCGCTACTCGAAGTCCGTCGACATGTGGGCGCTCGGCTGCGTTCTGTACACGATTCTTTGCGGCTTCCCGCCTTTCTACGACGAGAGCATCGAGACGCTGACGCATAAAGTGGCAATGGGCGAGTACACATTTCTGTCGCCGTGGTGGGACGGCATCAGCGACCTCGCTAAGGACCTCGTTAGCCGCCTGCTCACCGTCGACCCGGAAAAGCGCTACACGATCGACGAGTTTTTGCAGCACCCGTGGATCACTCAGGCGAGCCGCGAGGTGCCGAGCGCGAACAGCGAGGTCGCGAAGCATCTGGCGACGTCGGAGTCGCTGCCCGTGACGCCGCTGAACGAACGCGGCGGCGTGCGTGGCGGCGCGCTGAAGGACGCGTTCGACGTATCAAACGCCGTGTACCGCCTCGAGCAGGAGATGAACCGGCGCAACCAGCCGCGCAGCATGATAATCATGGAGGAGGAGGAGGAAGACGGGATCTCGCCCGCCGAGTTCGCCCACATCGAGCATGCCGTCGACCACATGAGCCTCGATAAGAAGCAGCCGCAGAAGACAACAAACTACGGTTCGAGCCGCGCGCAGCAGAGGCGCGCAGCACAGAAGGCGACGCCCGTCCAGGGATCGTTCTTTGACTTGCATTTGGAAGGGTCGACTCTGCTCGAGAGGCGGAAGGCCAGACAAACAGTAGCTCATTAATGTATTTTGATATTTATTTTTTACGAACTCGCGAGGCTCTGCGTGGCCCCGCTCGGGAAACACTTTGCTTAGTGAACACGAGAATGTGCTTGCGGAGCAATGCGTCAGCGGCTTGGCGCGGGAATTTATTCGCGCAATGACGTAAGTGAGCTCACGCTGTAAAATTCAGCGTTATAGGGCGTCCTCAACTGAGTTGGTCTTGCTTAATACTACAGAGATCTCGATCGATTTGTGTTGAGATGCGATTTGCTTCGCAACTCATGCGGATGATGATAACGCGCATACGCCCGCTGTCGATATCAGGAGCAGGCCGTGGCGTAGTGGTTTAGACCTTCGAGACCACTCAACCCTACTGTTTCAGAAACCTCGCTAGCTCAATTGGCTAGAGCGTGGGACTTTTATAGAGAATATCCCAAGGCTGCGGGTTCGACCCCCGCGTGAGGTGCTCTTTTTTTCGCTAATGGTGATGCGAAATTAAGTAGTATGTCAATTTTGTTTACTGAATAGGACGCTTCGTAGATTAAATTTCATCATTAACGACCTCAAAAGAGTGTTCATAACAACTTTTCTGGACAGTGTGTGTCAACGGCAGAGCGCAATACCACTGTCGACTCGGTATCTAATATCACTCGCACGTTTCTCGCACGTTTTGAATAAGTTCACAGGCTTCAGCAGGAGCCGTGAACCACAATATGCTCAAGTCATTTATCGCAGGGTTGACAAAAACCACCAACATGCAAGTCGATATCGATCAATCCGCAGTTCTGACCACCGTGCTCGGCAATATTGCCCTACAACTTGCAATCCAAATCCAAAAGTACGCCAAGCGTGAAATCGTCAATCTCGCTTTGAACGGCTTCTCGACTGCGTCTCTTGAGCAGCTCTGGCAGTACGGCACCGTGCTGCTCATTGTCGCCGAGTGTTTCTTCTTTCTCGCCTTCGGCCTTGGTGAGAGAACGGATATCCTGCCCCTCGGAGTCTACACAGTCATCTCGAACACGACAATCCCGGTACTCTTCGACGACCCCGACCACGCAACTCACGGCGCGCTCGTTTGCCAGTTCGGTGCACTGCTCATGATTTTCGCGAACCCGAGCAGTTTGAGCTTGGCGTCTGCAACGGACTTCTCATCAACAACGACGCGCTCCTACATTGTCCTGCAAATCTTGCTCAGCATCGTATTAGTAGCCATCCGCGCCTACAAACCACAGAGCTGTTCATTGAAGCTTATTTCAAACTGCGGATTGAGCGCGTTAATGGGGTCGTACGTTGCTGTGATTGTCGAGCTGGTGGCCTATGAAGATTACGAGTCCCCGCTGTTGCTGGCAATGATGCCCATTCTGTTACTGCTCGACGGAGTTCTTCTTCGCGAGTCTGTACACCTGTTCCCCGTCCTGCAAGTCGTTCCCCATCACTTTGTCTTGTTCACAGTGTTCACCTTCTTGAACAAGGCACTCGTGCTGCAGCAGCTCGACCATCTAACTCCGGCGGCCCAGTGGCTGCTGGTCGCTAGCCATCTGCTGCTGGTCGTCGGCGTGTGGATGTCCGCAAAGCCTCACCTCGACATTCCGGCTGATATCCAGCGAACGGGTCTTATAAACGAATTGCAGCAACGCGTGCTCACGAGTCAGGAGTCTGACCAAGACTTGCTTTGCTCGGGCTACGGGTACAAGATTCTGTGCAAGGAGTACTGCCACATGATGTCGTCTTGAAGCACTCGTGAGCCCGCATGGTGCTGCACAGCATGTGAACTTATCCCGCGAGTATTGCATTATGTCTATAGCGTAAGATCTACATCCTAGGTTTAGAGCATCACTGAGACTCAGAGCACTACGACCTCAATTGATGCCCGGTCTAGTCATAGAAGAGAAGAGCCTTCGCTCTAGAGCCTGCCGGGAAGATTGGCATCTCCGGAGTCGCTGGAGGCAGTCGTAGCAACGCGTTGGCTCGTACCATACTTTTGATGCAGCTGCTTCGTTGGAACCCAGTCGAGTCCCAAATCCATTCGCCGTCATGCTGCGTCGCTATACCGCGTTGGAACTCAGGTCTCGGGTCCAACTTAACGTCTTTTGTAACCTTCACATCTATCCACGTCGTCTCGCCGCTTTGGCCCATCATCTTCATGAGCAGCGGGTATCCGAATAGCCTCAAACACACAACACAGCTGACCGGGTTCCCGGGCAGTGCAATGATGATTTTGTTCGACGGCAATGTCGCGAATGTCACCGGCTTTCCTGGCTTCATTAGCACGCGGCCGAATTTGATGTCGCCGCCAAGATTCTTAACGAGCGGCTTGAGGAGGTCGAGTTCGCCCATCGACACTCCGCCGCTCGTAATAAGTACATCGATCTCATCGAGCGCGCTCGAGACCCGGTCAGCGAGCGCATCCATTGAGTCGCGAGCAATGCCGAGGTCCAGCACATTCGCCGCGCCTAACCAGCCGCGGAGATTCGCCAGCAGCATCGGCCGATTGCTGTCCCAGATTTGCGAGCCCGAGAGCGCATTCCCGGGGCTCACGACCTCGTCGCCTGTGCTTAGCACGCCGACGACTGGTTTGCGATATACGGGGATCTGGCTGATTCCGAGGCTCGCGAGGAGCCCGATTTCGCCGCCGAGACTGCTGATGACTGTGTTCCGCGGCAGCGCCAGCGAGCCAATGGAAATGTCGCTGCCAATGCTGCGGATGTTATCACCGGAGCGCACGTTCTCGGCGACTATGCGCACACTCACTTCCTCGCCGTCGAGCTCCTCCTCGACCAGCGTGTTCTCGACGGGAATGACGGCAGTGGCGCCATGCGGCACGGGGGCGCCCGTGGTTATACGCGCGCATGTATTTGGCGGCAGGACCTCGAGTTCTGAGGAGGCGTGCGAGACCTTCGACACCGGGAGGACCCGCTCTTTGCAGTTCTCGAACACAATGTGCGCGACAGCATAGCCGTCAACAATGCTGGCCCGAAACGAGGGCACATTGACCGGTGCCAAGATGTTCCGTGACAGCACATAGCCCGTGGACTCCTCGAGGGGCAGGTTCATGGGAATTGGCTCGGGCGAGTTGTTCAAAACAATTTGCAGGGCCTCGTCAAAGCCGATCATCGGATAGGGGCTCACACGGTCGCGATGGGCCGGGCCGAAGAACTTGGGCCCTGCGTGCGAATCATGCGAATGCGAGTGTGAGTGCGAGTGCGTGTGCGTGTGCGTGTGCGTGTGGCCCTGAGTGGAGCCGCGAGCAGGAACACCGGCAGATGAGATGTTCACCGAGCCCGACTGAGACTGCGTACTCGATGACGAGGTTGTGTGTGAGTGATGGGACATCGATCTGTGCAGAGCTCGCGAGTTCTGCCCTCCAACCAACTTCAGAGCGTGCGGCAGCACACTGGCAATGGCATTGAAGTTCTCCACTGCACCTTTCGGCGAGCCCGGGAGCGTCACTATTAGTGTCGATCCCGCCATTCCGGCCACTGGACGCGCCATGGCCGCGTAGGGGGTGATTTTAAGCGAGGCGGTGAGCATTGCCGCGACGAGCCCGCTGGCCTCTTTCTCGAGAAGCGGTCGGACCGCCTCGGGCGTCACGTCTCTTGGGTGGAACCCCGTGCCTCCAGCCGTGAAAATGCCCGTGTAGCTCTCGGAAATGAGGATCCTCAACAAGTCTTGGATGTCATCCTTGTTATCGGGGACGTACTTCACGGTGGTGACGCCAGCCATAGACGACGCGTCAACCGCCGCTAAAAGCGCTGGTCCGGTCTTATCTGACGCCTGATCTTCTGCGCAAGTGTCAGAAACAACGACAATCGCAATGCTCGTTTCACCCATAGTTTCGCTCATGCTTAGGGTCAATGTGAGGGGGGGGCGCATAGAGTAGTAGCAATGCCTTAGCTTTTCCATGGGCAATTTCCAACGCCAAGAAATCGAGCGTCGTTTGGAAATTACGAGTTCAGTGCCGCGCGCGAGCTTTGCGGGTTTAAATTACTTTGTTACATCTGCAATCAAACACTCTAAATAAGCACACATACAGTGCATTATGGGTATATAGCTTTATTAGGAGCGCGTATAGATCAGTATTTAAAAAAGGACTTCACTATACAGTACTACTAGTGCTCTCAAGAATTACCCGTGTTGAAAAGGTAGCTCAATCTGGTACCAACTTGGCATGACGCGATTGGAACCGAGGGAAACTGAACAACAGCTTTGACCTTCGGCGAATTCAGTAGATTAAACACATCCCAAAGGCGTTTCTCATCTCTGTGCCTTCACTTATCAGCGGTATCCCGCCGCGCCACGGCAGCGACCCTACATCCTCGCTTATCCCTTACTCGGAGCTGCTCAGTTTAGCATAAGCTTTCTTTCTTGACCTTTACCATCTTTCTCATTGACTTTCTCATTGGCTCCTCAGACTGGCTTTACTCGCTGACCTTACTCACCCGGCGACATTCACGGGCCCTACTAATAAGCGATGCGTCAAGTATTTTACACTTCGCCATCGGCAGAGAATAATGGCTATCGGATAGTGCATAGCCAACCAGAGACACATCCTGGATTGCCAGCGGATGATAAGAAGCCAAATGGCTCCGAGCGGCGGACTTCATTCCAGGAGTCAGCATCTGTAGCGGATTTGGTCCCACGCTCCGCGTCACGGCCACCGCCGCCGCCACCACCGGCACCTGTCTCGGCACCACCAGCACTGATCTCGTCGCCGCCGCCACGAACTGCCGTGCCCCGAGTTCCAGTCGCGTCGCAATCAGCACCAGTCGCGTCGCACCCAGCACCAGTCGCGTCACCACCTGCCCCGGCACCTCCACCGGCACCTCCAGCACCCGTTGTACCGCCTGCACGAAATGTAGCGCCACCAGCACCATCAATATCACGAAGTAAGTTGACTGACGCCCAGGTATACGAGTGGCTGCACAGTCTTAATCTGGGTGAGCACTACGAAAAATTCATGGAGCACGACATCACTTTTGATATCCTGCCTTATCTATCCAAGAAGGACCTCAAATGCATTTCGGCGAAGGTCGGCGACCGCATCCGTATATTCAATGCGCTCTTCGATCTCGACAAGTGGCAATCACGCCTCGTAGAAACAATCGGGTCGAAGGAGAGCAAGGACGCGGTGAAAGTAAGAGTCTACACGTTGCAGAACAAGGCGCTGGATGTCTACGTGTCTCAAAAAACAGAGAACTTGCTCGAAACCATTTTCAGAACGGCAAAGGTGGCGGACAAGCGCGTGTTTCTTAATAATGGTTTTGACGTGTATGCGTCGAACGCCTCATTGCAAAGGGCCATTCTGGACGAACACGAGCGGGAATTCTGGATGAGCGTGGAGCACTCGCGCCCGCTAACCAACGAGCCTTCTTTTCATTACAACCCGAATGATGACACGGACACTTTGACCTTGACGCAGAGCTTCTTGGCGAGGAATTTCAGAGCCCCGTTGCGGCCCACATCGGCTGAGGTCGCGCTGAATATCTCGCAGTTTTTCCCAGACACTGAGCAGGAGCTTCTTGAGCGCGGTCTGCGGAATTCGGTAATTCTGGAGAACCGGCTCTCCTCGATTGCAGGAAGTGACTGGCGCTCCTCTGTGCGCATGTCGCGTCGGTATTCGACGTTACCTACTATTGATCTGGAGGACCTGAACCTTTCTGATTCAAGACCTCTCGAGGACACGCTTGCCGAGAGGAGAAGCGTTCTGGGCGATGCGGGCCTCGACTTCCACCTTCTAGAGCAATTCAACAGCGAGGAAATGAGTCCTACGCAGTGGCTCCGTGGAAAACTCATTGGCAGCGGATCGTTTGGCTCAGTTTACCTCGCATTCAATGTCTTCACGGGTGACATCATGGCCGTCAAACAGGTGCAAATCAGCGCTGTTGACCAGCGACAGAAACGGATGCTGGAGGCGCTGCACCACGAAATAGAGATGCTGCGCGCTTTTGAGCATGCGAACATTGTACAGTACAAAGGATTTAAGAAGGAGGGCGAGTTTCTTAACATCTTTTTGGAGTATGTTCCTGGTGGCTCTTTAGCCTCGAAGCTGGCCTTCCATGGGGCATTGGACGAGGACAAAGTCCGGCACTACATCTCGCAGTGTTTACGTGGGCTCGAGTACCTCCATGACCGCGGCATCATCCATAGGGACATCAAGGGCGCGAACATCCTTGTGGATACCTTTGACAGAGTCAAGATCAGCGATTTTGGTCTGAGTAAACATGAGGATGCCGCTAGAAACCGCATCTCGACACAGGGAACCGCCTTCTGGATGGCCCCCGAAGTTGCCCGAGCAAAGGAGAGGACGACTACAAAGGCGGATGTTTGGAGTCTCGGGTGCTTGATAGTGGAACTCATCACTGGTCAACACCCGTTCCCCGATCTCCAGGCGTTTCAGGTCCTCTACCGGGTCGGGAAAGGCGACATGCCAGCCATCCCCGACAATACATCTCCAGAACTTAAAGACGTGCTTGAGAGATGCTTTGTAGTGGACCAGAGCTTGCGCGCATCAGCAAAAGAGTTGCTCCAGATGCCTTTCTTTTCTAAAGCTAGTATGTAACACTCGAATATTGTCGGCTTTAAGTAGCTATATAACTGGGCTTGACAAAGGGAATCGGCGCACCTCCCACATCTAGTGCCAGGCTTTTCGAAGCGAAAGCGTTCCAAGGCGTCTAGCCGATTCGGCGAAGTAAATCGACAGCCGAGATTGATAGTATAGTTCGCTTACTACGTCGTCTACTTCATTCGCTACTGAGCGCTCAACAAATCCCCAAATAACTCCGTACTCCTGCTAGTGGCGTACCAACGGTGCTCCCAACTAATCACCTCCCCCACACGCCTCCATTAGACGGCGTCGTCATCTCTGTCGTCTTCCGATATCGAGAAGAAGCTCATCGTGTACTGACGGAGCGCTGTCAGGCTCCAGAAATGTTTTATTCAGTCGAAAATATTACTTTACATTACAGATTTTATCGAACTTCGCGAACTTCGCACTTTTCTAGCGCGCTTTGCCAGGTACGTGATC